>OFHU01003326.1:0-20461 GCA_900245905.1 Lacerta viridis
CCATCATCTGTAGTTCATCGGGAAAGCCTCGAAAAATTAGAATATCGTGGAAAAATCCATTTATGTAATTATTGTTTTCATTAGCTACTGGAGTCGAATATATGAGATAGACTCATGGCATGCGAAGCGAGAGATGTCCAGCCTTTGCCTGTTATAATTGTGATAATTATGGCGCACGGCTGATAAAAAAAAACCCCAAGTTGAGATGGTGAATTTTGGGGGTTCTCATCATCCGTACGCCATAATCGTCGCAATTATAACAAATAAAGGCTGGACGTATCTCTGCTTTGCATGTCATGAGACCATCACAAAGACAGGATGGGCGACACCTGGCTTGAGAGCAGGACATGGGAAAAGGACCGAGGAGTCTTGGTAGACCACAACTTGACATGAGTCAACAGTGTGATGCAGCGGCTAAAAAAGCCAATGCAATTCTGGGCTGCATCAATAGGAGTATAGCGTCTAGATCAAGGGAAGTAATAGTACCACTGTATTCCGCTCTGGTCAGACCTCACCTGGAATACTGTGTCCAGTTCTGGGCACCACAGTTCAAGAAGGATACTGACAAGCTGGAACGTGTCCAGAGGAGGGCAACCAAAATGGTCCAAGGCCTGGAAACGATGCCTTATGAGGAACGGCTTAGGGAGCTGGGTATGTTTAGCCTGGAGAAGAGAAGGTTAAGGGGGGATATGATAGCCATGTTCAAATATATCAAAGGATGTCATCTAGAGGAGGGAGAAAGGTTGTCTTCTGCTGCTCCAGAGGAGCGGACACGGGGCAACGGATTCAAAATACAAGAAAGAAGACTCCACCTAAACGTGAGGAAGAACTTCCTGTGAGTAAGAGCTGGGATTTGCTGCCAAGGAGTGTGGCGGAGTCTCCTTCTTTGGAGGTCTTGAAGCGGAGGCTTGACAGCCGTCCGTCAGGAATGCTTTGGATGTTTCCTGCTGGCAGGGGGTTGGACTGGATGGCCCTTGGGGTCTCTTCCAACTCTAGGATTCTATGATTCGATTGATTGATTGATTGATTGGCAGGGGGTTGGACTGGATGGCCCTTGGGGTCTCTTCCAACTCTAGGATTCTATGATTGATTGATTGATTGATTGGCAGGGGGTTGGACTGGATGGCCCTTGGGGGTCTCTTCCAACTCTAGGATTCTATGATTGATTGATTGATTGATTGATTGGCAGGGCGTTGGACTGGATGGCCCTTGGGGTCTCTTCCAACTCTAGGATTCTATGATGATTGATTGATTGATTGATTGGCAGGGGGTTGGACTGGATGGCCCTTGGGGTCTCTTCCAACTCTTTGATTGATTGATTGATGATTGGCAGGGCTAGGATGGCCCTTGGGGTCTCTTTCTAGGATTCTATCTCATGTATTAGTTTCACCTGTTACGTGAGAATCATAGAATCATCGAGTTGGAAGAGACCACAAAGGCCATCCAGTCCAACCCCCTGCCAAGCAGGAAACATGTTGAATTACTGAATGAAACGAACCTTTCCACAATATTCTAATTTTCCCAGTTCCACCTGTATTCACATTTCCACATTGTACTAGGCTCCGTATCGAATTTACAAAGAGTTATAGCCCCGTCGTACCGTCATTGGTCGCCGTGTTGCCTTGGCGATTATCGACATGGCGACGCAGGGGTTAATTGTTTGGTGGCTAACGAACAACGCAAGGTTCGGGCCGAGTTCCTATCCCAGGATTTCGCCCAGCGATCCTGCCCTGTAGATTATCGACCTGACTTTGCGCCGCAGGGGTTAATTGTTTGGCGGCTAACGAACAACGCGAGGTTCGGGCCGAGTTCCTATCCCTGGATTTCGCTCAGCGATCCTGCCCTGTAGATTATCGACCTGACTTGGCGCTGCAGGGGTTAATTGTTTGGTGGCTAACGAACAATGCAAGGTTCGGGCCGAGTTCCTAGCCCTGGATTTTGCTCAGCGATCCTGCCCTGTGGATAGACAACACAGCGCAGCCTGAAACGCATCCCACTGTGTTCTGGTGCTGTTGTCTACCATGTGGATAGACAGCGCAGCCTGAAACGCATCCCACTGTGTTCTGGTGCTGTTGTCTAACCATGTGGATTGACAGCGCAGCCTGAAACGCATCCCACTGTGTTCTGGTGCTGTTGTCTAACCATGTGGATAGACAGCGCAGCCTGAAACGCATCCCACTGTGTTCTGGTGCTGTTGTCTAACCGTGTCGCCGCAGCGCAGAAGGCCCAGCGGCACAACAGGGAATCTCGACTCTCTTCCCTGTTAGTTACGCCGCGAGGGGTAACCGGATGAGGCCACGTCCGTGGGGAGGGAGTCGCGGCGATATCGAGTTCCCGGTCCCGTGGCCGTCGGCCTTCAGATCAGCCGCTCCAGCGGTGGCAGCTTGAGGACGTTCCACATTTCCACCCGAGCCCCGTCCTTCTCCTGCCGGCTGGGGCTGTAGGTCCCTTGGGTGGCCCTCCTCTTCTTCATAGCCACCAGGGAGAGGGCGAAGAGGGTGATCAGCAGGGCGCCCCCGGCCGCTCCCACGGTGCCCACCAGCGTGGAGCTGCTGACCTGGGCCCAAGCCGGTCGCTGTGGCGGAAGAAGAGGCAGCGGCACTTCAGGCAAGGCGAGAACCTACCCGGCAATCGCCGGGCGGGTTCCGCACACCGCTCAGGGATCTACAGGTGAGCATCCCTGAGCCGAGCTCGACAGGTAACCACTTCCTGCTTGGCAGGGGGTTGGACCGGATGGCCCTTGTTGTCTCTTCCAACTCTATGATTCTATGAGATGGCGGCAGAAGAGTGGAAGGCAATTCGTGAGTCTCGTTCTCAAGTTCGGGAAGGGAGAGAGAGAGAGAGAGGACCTGCCCCTCCGCATGACCGTATGCAGGATCTGCTGCCGCTCTTCCACCGCACCTGCCTTCTGCCATTACCGGATCCTTAAGGGGCCACGATCCCTTCTCCGCCCTACAGCCTTCCCCCCCGACCGCACCATTTGGCAAGAAGAAGCGAATAAGCCAGGCGTTCCCCGAACTTGGCCCTCCGGATATTTGGGGGACTACAACTCCCATCGTCCCTAGCTAGCAGGACCAGTGGCCAGGGACGATGGGAATTGTAGTCCGCAAACTTATGGAGGGATGAGATCGAGGAAGCCTGGCATAGGCAAACTCCGGCCCTTCGGATGTTTGGGCACTACAACTCCCATCATCCCTAGCTAGCAGGACCAGCGGCCAGGTATGATGGGAACTGTAGTCCCAAAACATCTGGAGGGCCGAGGTTGGGGGTGCCTGCGATATACGCAAGTCACCTGCACACAGCTGGGGAACTCGGTCTCCACCCCTTCCCCTCTCCAGTGCGGACACCCCCCAAAGGTGGCAAACTCCAGTGGCGATGGGGATTGTAGTCCCAAAACAGCTGGAGGGCCGAGTTTGGGAGGGTGTGCCTGGAATAAGCACACACAAACATTTGCTGCCTCGCTTTTTTTTTTTATCAAACCGCTGTTTTATCATACAAAACTCGAAAAGGGTCCGCTGTTTTATCAAATGAGTTGGTTCGCACAAATGTTCTCCGGGGATCCGGAGAAGCCTCTCCAGCCCGTGGAGCGATTGTCCGACCAGGGAGGCAGGATCGGCGTTGCTGTTTCTGTCGAAGGCCGGCCGCTGTTGGCGCTGGTCTCGGGAAAACGCCGCCGGCTCGGCGTAATCGGGCAGAGGCAGCCTGCCGTTCTGCCTGCGAGAACGGGCCTTTGGGCAGGCTCCACCTTGAGCCGTGGGGTGGATGGGCAACGGGCAAAGGGGGGGTATCTAACTGCTGCCTCGGGGAAAGAGCCACAGAGAGTAGGTTGGGGAGCCTCGGGCACTCAGGTGCTTACGACGCCACTGCGCTTCAGGAGTCCGGCGAGGTGGGCAAGCGAGCCTGCGAGGGGACCCCGAGCTTCCAGGGTTAACAGCTCAGGGAAGCGGCGTCCTGCCCACTGGGGTGTGTGTGTGGGTGTGTGTGTGCAGGGCCTGTGCCGGGTTTTTTTGCGCCCTAGGCGAGATCACCTTCTGGAGATCTCTAGCAGCGGCCCTGCGGAGAATCCCGATTCCGGGCCGCTCCCCCCTCCCCGCCACTCTGCCGATTTCGGGCTGCTCCCCCTCCCCCACTCTTCCGCCGGTGGAGGGGGCAGACGGAGAATCCCAATTCCGGGCCACTCCCCCCTCCCTGCCACTCTGCCGCTGGCGGAGCATCACCGGGTGGTGGCGGGGGTAGGGGGCAGGCTGGCCAGCGCCCCCTCCATTTGGGCGCTCCCTAGGCAACTGCCTGGTTCGCCTAAACGGACGCGCCGGCCCTGGGTGTGTGTTCCCGTACGGGGCGCTATGCCCTGTTCCGCGAATGTGTCTGCCCCTTTCCGTTTCGCTGCGGGAGGGGTATGGCCGCGCCCGCAATTCCCCCCGGCCCGTCGTTTTCAGCTGCTGTACAAGAAAAGCTTCGTGGAGTAGGAAGGGAGGGGGGGACCTGCCCCCCGCGTGTCCGTATCCAGGCCCTGCTGCCGCGTTCCCGCCGTGCCTGCCGTCCTCCAAATTTTAAGCGGAGGCTTGACAGCTGTCCGTCAGGAATTCTTGGATGGGGTTTCCTGTAGAAATCGGGAGTTCTGGGGAGTTCTACCCAGAAGTCAAAAATTAAAACGAATCCGAGAACTCTGGCCAGGCAGGAGATCAATTTCAAAGTCTTCCAACCGTTTTATTAATACAGAAGCAAATTCCCGTCGAGATACAAGGCCCTGTTTCGCTTCCTTCCTCAGCTGGAATGTGAAGAAATCCGACGTTAGAAACAACTCTTTCAATACTTATAATTACTTATATACATTATACCCTTTCATGAAACCATGAAGTTTCATGAACCATGAACCAGGGAAGTTTTTAATGTGCGATATTTTCTTATCTAATTTTGGTTGGAAGCCGCCCAGAGTGGCTGGGGAAATCCAGCCAGATGGGCGGGGTACAAATAATAAATATTATTATATTATTAGTTATGCAGTTTATACCAAACTAAATCCATAATTTACACAGTATCTAACTCAGTACAAACATACAGATTTTTCATTTTTTTGTAATATGGAAGTTAGCTCAAGCTCGCTTTTGCCGGAAGAACAACAACGATAAGACTTCTCCCGCAGCAGGAATCCACGTTTATTCGTCTTTTTAAAACACTACATCCGGGGTTTTTTTAAATTAGAATCCGGACCTCACAGCGTTTTTATGATTGGTTCGACGGCGGCGCCTTGCGAGACGAAATGAATTCGTTCCGCGAGTCGTTTCGTATTGCGGAAAATCCGCCGCCTAGAAAATCGCGAAACCCTTTCGTCTGGCGAGTTTTCCGCCGTACGAGGCATTTGTCTCGTGAGGTACCACTGTGTATTGTGCTGCATCTTTGAACGATACCTGGGTACTGTATCTTGAAAATTATACTGCACGATTCAGCATCGATAGATGTAGTACTGCTTTTTTGAATCACTAAACGGACCGCACCTTTCTTTTCCTTTAAATACTGCAAACAGTGTAGTACAGAATTCGTACACCTGGAACGTGAAAATCTAGGTAAGCTGTCTTGGTTAGTTACAGTGGTGCCTCGCTCGACGAAAAACTCGCCAGACGAAAGGCATTCGCTAGCGAAAGGCTGTCTCGCAAGACGAATTTTCCCATGGGCTTGCCTCGCAAGACGAAAAAATTCCGCGATTCCCCCCCTCAAACTGCTCTTCCCCGTTGGTGCTTCGCAAGACGAAATTTTCGCTATACGACAGCACTCACAGAACAAATTAATTCCGTCTCGCGAGGCACCACTGTATGTACTAACGGTTTCAAGAAAGGGTATAATGTATATCAGTTAAATGGATCTCCTGCCTGGCCAAGAGTTCTTGGATTCTTCAATTTTTGACTTCTGGGTGGTGTTTCCTGTTTGGCAGGGGGCTGGACTGGATGGCCTTTGGGGGTCTCTTCCGACTCTAGGATTCGAGAGAAGCCGCGCCGGCGTGATTTGGCGCAGACACGCCGCTCCTGAAATTTACCGGCGCAGGGTTAGCGTGCTGGACGCCGTCGCCCCGCCGGTCACACCCGCAGAACCCGACAGGTTATGGCTTGCGAGAAGCGTAACCTAACGGAACAGCCCAGGACAAGCCCAGCGGCTCGGGGCCGGCCTCGCCAAGGCACCTCTAGCGGGGGCCTAGATTAAGCGTTCCTCCGGGGGCACTTTGAGGACACTGTCCATCTCCAGGCGGGCGCCTGCCACCTCCTGCTGGCTCGGGCTGTAGGTCCCCTCGGACTGCCGCCTCTTCCGGGCCGTGAGGATCGTGAGGGCGAAGATGACAACGAGCAGCACCGAGCAACCGCAGGCTACCGGCACCGCTACTTCAAGGAACGGGAAGGGGAAGTGCGCGCCGGGAGTCCCCCTCTGCAAGAGAAACGAAGGGGAGAAGGGTGAGCCTCCGGGCGGGCAGCTGCGTTGCGCGGGAAGGGGCGCATGCTTCGCCGTCCCCCCAAGTCAGTGTTAAAAGCGGGCCAAGCGCGGGAACGAAACGTCAGCAGTCTTGAAACAGGGAGGTGGAGGAAGGGGCTGGATTTCCCTCTCGGACACAGCTGTCAACTTTCCACCTTTTTACGGGAAAGGCCACTTCCGCATCAGCAGGAGGTGGATTTGCGGCCGCAACGACCCCATCACGCCCGGGAGAATTTGCGGCTGTCACAACCCCATCATGCCGGGGAGAAGTGCGCAAAGTGGATGCTCGGGGTTGCGCACTTTTCGGGGTGCCAACGGAGCGAATCAGGGACGTAACCCAAGGTACGGCTGTGAAATGGATTGTGACGATATGTTTCCTAGAAACCTTACAAATTAACATATATATATATATACATTTTCTAAAAAGTCTGGTCTTTTACGATGTGCTGTGGCCATATGGCTAATGCAAGAAATCAATTGAATTGATTGATTGATTGATTAAAAGCTTGCATCTGGTGCGATTAGCTAGGTGTGAGCGTGTCGTGCGACAATACGTGTATTGTCGCGATACGTTTCCTAAAAAAACTTACAAAATTTATATATATATATAAATTTTCTAAAAAGCCTGGTCTTTTACGATGTGCTGTGGCCATATGGCTAATGCAATAAATCAATGAATTGATTGATTAAAAGCTTGCATCTGGTGCGATTAACTAGGTGTGAGCGTGTCGCGCGACGATACGTGTATTGTGGCGATACGTTTCCTAAAAAACCTTACAAAATTAATATATATATATATTCTAAAAAGCCTGGTCTTTTACGATGTGCTGTGGCCATATGGCTATTGCAATAAATCAATGAATTGATTGATTAAAAGCTTGCATCTGGTGCGATTAACTAGGTGTGAGCGTGTCGCGCGACGATACGTGTATTGTGGCGATACGTTTCCTAAAAAACCTTACAAAATTAATAATTATTATTAATTATTATTATTATTATTTAAAAAAAACCATTTTATCTGGTGCGCTTGACTAGATGTGAGCGTGTCCTGGGACGGATTTCGGGGGGCTCAAGGATCGCAGTGGGGAGAAGGCTGCCAGCTTTTCGGAGTTAGTTGTGGTCTAAGAAATGAAATGGAAGAGAAGGGGTCAGCGGGGCGGCATGCGGGGGAAACACACGGGGACGGACCGGCGCCGAGACCCCCGGAGGAAGCGGGGTGGCCGCCTCGGACCCAGGCATGCAAATTCTTCTAAACCAAGGGGTGGTTTAGAAGCATCGAACCGGGTTAGGCACAGATCCTGCAACAGCAACAGCGACAGCGGAGAGCCTGTCTCCCTGGCGGACATGCAATGGCACTAAGGGCAGGCGCATGCAGCGGAGGTTAGTATGTCACCCACGTACAGAGGCATCCAGAGAATTGACCGTGGAAATCGAGCCGAGGAAGAACGAGCGAAACAGGGCCTTCTTCCCGGAATTTATTTCGTCGGGAATTTGCTTCGATACTATAAGAATAAAACTGTGTGAAGACTTTGAAACCAGGGTGGATTTGATTTAAATCAAACTGATTTAAATCACAATTTAAATCACGATTTAAATCACTAGTCAGTAAGGCTCAGGGCCGATTTAAATATAAAAAGATCCGATTTAAACAAAAAAAATCAGATTTAAATAAAAAAAATCCGTTTTAAAAAAAATCAGATTTAAATAAAAGAATCCGATTTAAATTAAAAAAATCAGATTTAAATGAAAAAAGATTTAAGTTTTAAAAAATCAGATTTAAATAAAAAAATCAGATTTAAATTTTAAAAAAATCCAATTTAAATTTAAAAAATCAGATTTAAAAATCCGATTTTTAAAAAATCCGATTTAAATTTATCCGATTTAAATCAGATTTTTTTTATTTAAATCGGCCCTGAGCCTTACTGACTAGTGATTTAAATCGTGATTTAAATCGTGATTTAAATCAGTTTGATTTAAATCAAATCCACCCTGTTTCAAGTTAATTTTATTTTATTTAATAATATTATTAATATTTTAAAAAATATGATTTAAATTTTAAAAAATCGATTTAAATCAAAAAATCAGATTTAAATAAAAAAATCCGATTTAAATTTCAAAAAATCCGATTTAAATTTAAAAAATTCCAATTTAAATTTAAAAAAAATCAGATTTAAATCAGATTTTTTTTAATTTAAATCGGCCCTGAGCCTTACTGACTAGTGATTTAAATCATGATTTAAATCAGTTTGATTTAGATCAAATCCACCCTGTTTAAAACAGATCTCCCGCCTGGCCAGAGTTCTTGGATTCTTTAATTTTTGACTTCTGGGTATAACCAAGAATTTCTGCAACAGATCCTGCAACAGCAGCAGCGGAGAGCCTGTCTCCCTCGAGGACATGCAGTGGCGTTAAGGGCAGGCGCATGCAGCGGAGGTTAGTATGTCACCCACATGCAACCACGTCCAAGGCAGGGCGGGAGAAGAGGAGGTCGCGCCGACCAAACTTACCGCATGCGCACTTCTTCAGAAGTATCTGAAGCTCATACCAAGCACAAACTTATAACAAACTTGGAAACAAGATAAAAAATAAGAGAATTCCTTCCAGTAGCTCCTTAGAGACCGACTAAGTTTGTTCTTGGTATGAGCTCTCGTGCGCATGCGCACTTAGACTAAGTTTGTTCTTGGTATGAGCTTTAGTGCACATGCACATTTCTTCAGAAGTATCTGAAGCTCATACCAAGAACAAACTTAGAACAAACTTGGAAACAAGATAAAAAAATAAGAGAATTCCTTCCAGTAGCACCTTAGAGACCGACTAAATTTGTTTTTGGTATGAGCTTTAGTGCACATACGCACTTCTTCGGAAGTATCTGAAGCTCGTACCAAGAACAAACTTAGAACAAACTTGGAAACAAGATAAAAAAATAAGAGAATTCCTTCCAGTAGCTCCTTAGAGACCGACTAAGTTTGTTCTTGGTATGAGCTTTAGTGCACATGCGCACTTCTTCAGAAGTATCTGAAGCTCGTACCAAGAACAAACTTAGAACAAACTTGTATCTATCTATCTATCTATCTATCTATTCTTCCAGTAGAACCTTAGAAACCGACTAAGTTTGTTCTTGGTATGAGCTTTAGTGCACATGCGCACTTCTTCGGAAGTATCTGAAGCTCATACCAAGAACAAACTTAGAACAAACTTGTATCTATCTATCTATCTATCTATTCTTCCAGTAGAACCTTAGAAACCGACTAAGTTTGTTCTTGGTATGAGCTTTAGTGCACATGCGCACTTCTTCGGAAGTATCTGAAGCTCGTACCAAGAACAAACTTAGAACAAACTTGTATCTATCTATCTATCTATCTATCTATTCTTCCAGTAGAACCTTAGAAACCGACTAAGTTTGTTCTTGGTATGAGCTTTAGTGCACATGCGCACTTCTTCAGAAGTATCTGAAGCTCGTACCAAGAACAAACTTAGAACAAACTTGTATCTATCTATCTATCTATCTATTCTTCCAGTAGAACCTTAGAAACCGACTAAGTTTGTTCTTGGTATGAGCCTTGGTGCGCATGCGCCCTTTTTCAGAAGGTCCGATACTCAACCGTCATCTATGATTAAAAGGGGAAAAAATTCCTCCCAGTAGCAGCTTAGACACCAGCTCCGTTTGTTCTTGGTATGAGCCTCGGTGCGCATGCGCACGATGCCGAGAATCGGAGTTGTCCCAGAGTGACTGGCTTAATATATAATTCTTTATTGGAGGTATAAAATCTCTAATATAAAAAAAGACAATGTGAAGATTACAAATCAAAGACATAATTTAGATGATAAGATTGTAACGATTATAATTTATAATTTAGATTGTAAGATTGTAATGATAAAGAAGTGTAAAAGCGCAAGAACTAATTAAGAAGAAGAATAAAAGAATAAAGTGAAGGAGGTGGGAGGGGTGAGATGGAGGGATTAATTGTTGGTGGATTTGTATGGTAAATTGAATTCAAAATATAATAATTTAATGTCATAGTACTGTATGAGATTCGTTTTATGTTTATTTAAGAAAGCAATAAAAAAAATGACGAATCGAAAAAAGAAAAAGAAGAAGAATCGGAGTTGTCATTAGCTACCGGAGTTGAATATATGAGACAGACTCACGACATGCAAAGCGAGATAATAATCGTTAATAATCGTGACGATTATGGGGCACAGCTGATTCAAAATTTCGCACGGAAGCTCACCCCAAGAACAAACTGAGTTGGTCTCGAAGGAAATTTCGATTTTATTTATTTTTTAAATCATCGATGACGGTCGACTCTCGGACCTCTGCTTCAAAACCTCCGAGGAAAGAGGGAGTGTTTCGGCCTGGCGTTTAAAATTGGTTCCGAGTGCGAATCACCCAACTCTCCTCGTGCGGCCCCTTTTGAATCCGACCGGGACAAAAATGGATTTTTAAACACTTCCTCTCCCTCTCGGATAAAACTCTCTTAGTCTTAAGAGAGAAAAAACGTGACCCATCGCTATGCGCAGGACGCATTGGCTTACGTCAATGTCACATCGCTCGCCGGTGTAGCTGGCGCTGCACACGCATCGGATAGCGGTTGACCGAATCCTGGCAGGTGCCCCCGTTTTGGCACGGATTGGGATCACATTCGTTGATGTTGACCTGGCACCTGCGGAAGAAATCGGCAAGAGTCCCAAATCCAAATTTCGGATATAATATGTAGTGACAGTCGTTTCGAGAACGCGCTTAGAATCGTTAAAATTGGTTGAGGACAGGGTGGATAAAAATCAATGATTTTAAAAAAGAAAAAAACCAAGGGTGACAACCCCCCCATCCTCGCTGGTCCGTCTCCCCCTCGCCCCCGCGGGCAGCTCGTTCTGCTTGCCTTCGCTTTGCTTTTTTTAAAGGGCTTCCCCCCCGCTGCCGGGCGGCCAGCGGGGTGGATGAAAATCAATGATTTTAAATAAATAAATAAATAAATCAGATTTTTTAAAATTTAAATCAGATTTTTTAAAATTTAAATTTTTTTATTTAAATCAGATTTTTTTATAAATCGTTTTTTTTTTAAATCAGATTTTTTTATTTAAATCGATTTTTTTATTTTATTTTATTTTTTTCAAATCATATTTATTGAAGTTTCCAATACAACAGAATCATATGAAACATTCCAAATTACATTCCAAATTATTTATCCAATTATCAATAAAACAAGAAAGGTTCCAAATCAATTAGAATAAATCGATTTTTTAAAGACTAATTCTTGCTGGTATAACTTTAATATGCAAGTAGATGAAGATTTTTAGAATAACAACTTTTCATATTAGTTTTTTTATCCCCAGTTAATAGGTTAATCATTCATATTTGGACAACTTTTCTGTTGTACTTAGGAAGGAGAAAAATAATCATTACCTTAATAATAACAATTTAAATAGATTTATTAGATCCATTCCACTCCAAACAATCAGAAAAATATTGTTTCTATTCTATTCACTGAACTTCTTGAAACTTACACTGAAGGGGTTGATTCTGTATTCATAGATCTAATAAAATAGATTTATTAGATCCACTCCACACAATCAGAAAAATATTGTTTCTATTCTATTCACTGAAGTTCTTGAAACTTATCACTGAAGGGGTTGATTCTGTATTCATAGATCTAATAAAATAGATTTATTAGATCCACTCCACACAATCAGAAAAATATTGTTTCTATTCTATTCACTGAAGTTCTTGAAACTTAACACTGAAGGGGTTGATTCTGTATTCATAGATCTAATAAAATAGATTTATTAGATCCACTCCACTCCACACAATCAGAAAAATATTGTTTCTATTCTATTCACTGAAGTTCTTGAAACTTACACTGAAGGGGTTGATTCTGTATTCATAGATCTAATAAAATAGATTTATTAGATCTCCACTCCACACAATCAGAAAAATATTGTTTCTATTCTATTCACTGAAGTTCTTGAAACTTAACACTGAAGGGGTTGATTCTGTATTCATAGATCTAATAAAATAGATTTATTAGATCCACTCCACTCCACACAATCAGAAAAATATTGTTTCTATTCTATTCATGAAGTTCTTGAAACTTAACACTGAAGGGGTTGATTCTGTATTCATAGATCTAATAAAATAGATTTATTAGATCCATTCCACTCCAAACAATCAGAAAAATATTGTTTCTATTCTATTCACTGAAGTTCTTGAAACTTAACACTGAAGGGGTTGATTCTGTATTCATAGATCTAATAAAATAGATTTATTAGATCCATTCCACTCCAAACAATCAGAAAAATATTGTTTCTATTCTATTCACTGAAGTTCTTGAAACTTAGCACTGAAGGGGTTGATTCTGTATCCGTAGATCTAATAAAATAGATTTATTAGATCCATTCCACTCCAAACAGTCAGAAAAATATTGTTTCTATTCTATTCACTGAAGTTCTTGAAACTTATCACTGAAGGGGTTGATTCTGTATTCATAGATCTAATAAAATAGATTTATTAGATCCACTCCACACAATCAGAAAAATATTGTTTCTATTCTATTCACTGAAGTTCTTGAAACTTAACACTGAAGGGGTTGATTCTGTATTCATAGATCTAATAAAATAGATTTATTAGATCCACTCCACACAATCAGAAAAATATTGTTTCTATTCTATTCACTGAAGTTCTTGAAACTTAACACTGAAGGGGTTGATTCTGTATTCATAGATCTAATAAAATAGATTTATTAGATCCACTCCACTCCACACAATCAGAAAAATATTGTTTCTATTCTATTCAATGAAGTTCTTGAAACTTAACACTGAAGGGGTTGATTCTGTATTCGTAGATCTAATAAAATAGATTTATTAGATCCACTCCACTCCACACAATCAGAAAAATATTGTTTCTATTCTATTCACTGAAGTTCTTGAAACTTATCACTGAAGGGGTTGATTCTGTATTCATAGATCTAATAAAATAGATTTATTAGATCCACTCCACACAATCAGAAAAATATTGTTTCTATTCTATTCACTGAAGTTCTTGAAACTTAACACTGAAGGGGTTGATTCTGTATTCATAGATCTAATAAAATAGATTTATTAGATCCATTCCACTCCAAACAGTCAGAAAAATATTGTTTCTATTCTATTCACTGAAGTTCTTGAAACTTAACACTGAAGGGGTTGATTCTGTATTCATAGATCTAATAAAATAGATTTATTAGATCCACTCCACTCCACACAATCAGAAAAATATTGTTTCTATTCTATTCACTGAAGTTCTTGAAACTTAGCACTGAAGGGGTTGATTCTGTATCCGTAGATCTAATAAAATAGATTTATTAGATCCATTCCACTCCAAACAGTCAGAAAAATATTGTTTCTATTCTATTCACTGAAGTTCTTGAAACTTATCACTGAAGGGGTTGATTCTGTATCCATAGGTTTGTAGAACAATAGGATTAAATTCTTTTTCTCAACTCTGTTCATGTTTAGATTTAGTTTTAAATTGTATTTTAATCTGTATTTTAATGAACTGTTTTATGTTTTTGTTGTGATTTTATTGGTGTTAGCCGCCCTGAGCCCGGTTTGGCGGGGAAGGGCGGGGTATAAATAAAATTTATTATTATTATTATTATTATTATTATTATTATTATTATTATTATTAGAACATTTTTGCTGTGAAGAAGAGGCATGCGATCTCTGCCGAGTCAAATTCAGTTTTGAGAACTGCAAAAGTAAACCGAGCATCTGTGATATTATCTTGCAGGCAGAGAAACTGCCCAATAATCATACAAAAAAACTCTGGAAGAGCTTGTGAATGGATTAATGGAATTTATTCGCCAAAAAAATTTAAACATATACCCCGTTATTCTACAGAATTAAAAAACAACAACAACTAATCTTTATTTCACGATTGAATAACCTTTGGATGGTACAGGTGGAAACTCGGAAGAAATTGGAATATGGTGGAAAAGTTCATTTCTTTAAATTAAATTAAATTAAATTAAATTAAATTAAATTAAATTAAATTAAATTAAATTAAATTAAATTATTAAATTAAATTAAATTAAATTAAATTAAATTAATCCTTTGCAGTAGCACCTAGTACCGCTGTGCAATGAGAATGCATTCTGTGAAAACAGCCGTGCCTGCGGCCGTAACAAGTTGCTCTTTCGTGGAAATCAGTTGCTGGGCACTTTTTGGGCGACTCGCCCGGTTTGCAATGGGGGACTCTGGTCCGTACCTTCTGCCCGTGTAGCCCGGCTTGCAGGTACAGTTGGCGCCCCAGGGACCGCTGGCGCATTTGCCGCCGTTCAGGCACGTGAAGTTCTTCCCGCATTGCTCAGGGGGGAACGGCCACCTGGTTGGGAGGAGGAGGAGGGGGAGGGGGAGGGAGGAGAAGAGGAGGAAGGACGAAAAGAGAGAAGAGGGGAGGAGGAGGAGGAAGGAGGAGGGAGAGGAGAGGAGGAGGAGGAGGAAGGGGAAAGAAGGAGGAGGAGGAGGAGGAGATGAGGAGGAGGAGGAAGGAGGAGGGGGGAGGGAGGAGGAGGAGGAGAGAAGGAGGAGGAGGAGGAAGGGAGGAGGAGGAGGAGGAGGAGAGGAAAAGGAGAAGGGAGGAGGAGGAAGGAGAAGAGGAGGAGAGAGGAGGAGGAGAGAGAGGAAGGAGGAGGAGAGAGGAGGGGAAGGAGGAGGAGGAAGAGGAGGAGGGAAGAGGAGGAAAGGAGGAGGAGGAGAGAGGAGAGGAGAAGAGGAGGAGAAGAGGAGGAAGGAAGGAGAGGAGGAGAGGAGGAGGAGGAGGAGGAGAGGAGGAGGAGGAGGAAGGGAGAAAAGGAGGAGGAGAGAGAGAGGAGGAGGAGGAGGAGGAGGAGAGAGAGGAGGAGGAGAAGAGAGAAGGAGGAGAGGAGGAGAGGAAGAGAGAGGAGGAGGAGAAGGGAGAGGAAGGAGGAGAGGAGGAGGAGGAGGAGGAGGAGGAGGAGAGGAGGAGGAGGAGGAGGAGGAGAAGGGGAGAAGGGGAAGGGGAAGAAGGGGAAGGAGGAGGAGGAGGAGAACGAGGAGAAGGAGAACGAGGAGGAGGAGGAGGAGGAGGAGGAGATCATTATTATTTATGCGCAGCATACATTTCCTAGGTTGTCTCAATCACAGCAGCCACTACGGAAAAATTATCGTAATGCTCTAGATCAGTGGTGAGAAACTTTTTTCAGCCGTGGGCTGGTCCACCGTCCCTCAGAGCATGTGGTGGGCCAGACAATATTAATTTTTTGGGGAGGGGGGAGAATGAATTCCTATGCCCCGCAAATAACCCAGAGATGCATTCGAAATAAAAGGACACATTCTGCTCATGCGAAAACACCAGGCAGGCCCCACAAATAACCCAGAGATGCATTCGAAATGAAAGCACCAGATTACGAGTCCGCCGCTTAACCACTACACCCACTGGCTCTTCCCTTAACCACTACACCACACTGGCTCTCTTCCCTCCGGCAGCATCCCTAGGGTGCGGGGTGGGGGACACCTACTCGCAGTGAGGGCCTGTGTACTGTGCGGGACACTTGCAGGAGTAGCTGTAGACCCCGTCCACACACGTCCCCCCGTTCTGGCACCGGTGCCGTATGCAGTCGTCGACGTCAATCTGGCACCGCTTCCCGATGTATCCCTTCTCGCAGTCGCACTGGAAGTCGCCCACTTCGTCGATGCACCTGCCATGGACGCAGGGGCTGGACTGGCACTCGTCAACGTCGTCCTGGCACAAGGGCCCTTCCCACCCGGGGCCGCAGGCGCAGCTGAAGGCGTCGAAGAGGTCCCGGCAGGTGCCCTGGTGGAGACAAGGGTTAGAGGCGCAGACGTCTCGCCCCCGGCAGCCGAGGAGGAACGTCCGGCCGTTCGTCTGCAGGAACTGCTCCGGCTGCGGGTACGCGGCGGCCGCGGCGGCCAGTGGCAGGAGCACCCCGCCCACGTCCGCGTGCCCGAGGCACCCGGTGAAGTTTTCCGCCAGGACAACGAGCGCGTTGCCCTTCAGGAAGTCCAGGTTCCCGGCGCTGCCCCGCAGCGTTGCATTGGCCGACCCATCCAGTCGCAGGCGCCACCTGGACGAGAGAGCCGAGGGGTCTTCCATGGACAGCTCCAGCGTGTGCCAGGCGCCGTCCGAGACGGTCGCCCGTCGTCCGAGGAGGTCGGCCCCCTCCACGCCGTTCCCGCTCCGGATCTCCACCAGCAGAGAGGAGTTCTGGATGGCCACCAGCAGGGAATCGACGTCGGCCGCCGAACGCAGCAAGACGGCGTCCCGGTCCCTCGTCCGGAAGTCCAGGCGGAGGCTGTGGAGGGATCGGGCGATGGAGGCGTTGGCTGCGAATTCGGCCGCGTCGCGCTCGCGAAAGGTCGCTGTGGCCAGACCTGCAAGGAGGAGAAGGTGAGCAGGGCGGTAAGAGGTGGCCCAATGAAACGAACGTGAAGCACATGGAGAAACCATTTCAGTTGTGCGGTGTGTCTGACATTTCCAAGCTCCCTTGGGGCAAGCGCCAAAGGATTTGGCTGCTTCCGAAACGTTAGCAAAGAGACACACATACACACACAGACCCTGTATAATAATAATAATAATAATAATAATAATAATAATAATAATAATAGTTGTTGTTGTGAGTGGCTTCCAGCAGAATGTTAGGTTCTGAAACTTGGTTCACCAGATTACGAGGCCACCCGCTCAGAGTGGACAACACTGGTCTAGATGGGGACGCGAACCCGGTTCAGCAGATTATGAGGCAGCCCGCTCAGAGTGGACGACGCTGGTCTAGATGGGGACGCGAACCCGGTTCAGCAGATTACGAGGCAGCCCGCTCAGAGTGGACAACACTTGCCTAGATGGGGACACGAACCCGGTTCACCAGATTACGAGGCAGCCCGCTCAGAGTGGACGACACTGGCCTAGATGGGGACACGAACCCGGTTCAGCAGATTACGAGGCAGCCCGCTCAGAGTGGACGACACTGGTCTAGATGGGGACGCGAACCCGGTTCAGCAGATTACGAGGCAGCCCGCTCAGAGTGGACGACACTGGCTAGATGGGGACGCGAACCCGGTTCAGCAGATTACGAGGCAGCCCGCTCAGAGTGGACAACACTGGCCTAGATGGGGACGCGAACCCGGTTCAGCAGATTACGAGGCAGCCCGCTCAGAGTGGACAACACTAGCCTAGATGGGGACGCGAACCGGTTCAGCAGATTACGAGGCAGCCCGCTCAGAGTGGACAACACTGGCCTAGATGGGGAGGCGAACCCGGTTCACCAGATTACGAGCCCGCCGCTCTTAACCGCTACGCCTCGCTGGCTCTCAGATTCTCTTTGGCCCTCGCATGATGCTTACAGACATAGCCGGAAGGGACGTCCACGCAGGTTGTGGCTTCAGGGCACAGCTCACTCATGCACCAGACCCGTTCGTGGCAGCGCTTGCCTGTGAAGTTGGCCGGGCAGCTGCAGCTGAAGTCGTTCCATGTGACAGCGCACTGGCCGCCATTGAGGCACGGCCCCGACTGGAAGACAAGAAAGGAACCTGATCAGAGAAGGAATAACAGGGTCTACTTTTCTCTCCTTTTTTTTTTGCTATGGAGAGACATGCATGGGTCAAAGTTGAGATTGTGAATTTGGGGTTCTCATCAGCTGTATGTAACAAACGAAGGCTCGACATATCTCGCTTTGCAGGTCGCGAGTCTATCTCATCCATTAGTTTCACCTTTTACCGTATTTTTCGCTCCATAAGACGCACCTTTTCCCTCCTGAAAAGTAAGAGGAAATATCTGTGCGTCGTCTTACGGAGCGAATGGTGGTCCCTGGAGCTGAATTGCCCAGGGGCCAAAAGAGGATCATGCTTTTTATTTTACAAAGAGAAAAGGGGTGTTGAAAGGACCCCGCTCAGCAGCTGATCAGCAAGAGATCGGGAGAGAGATAAGAGTCCCGGCTCCCTTTCAGCCCCGCCCTCCATTGTTGAATGTGCTGCAGAGGGAGGTTGTTTGTTTCCCCAGCGACATGGGACTGGCTGATTAGATTATCTGTCTGGAAACTGTAGAAAAGGCTCCCTTTCCTTTAGAAGCTGCAGAAATGTGAGTTGAACCCCATAAAAACGGGGCTTTTCCTCTTTGCTTTTCCCCCTTTGCAAAAGGAGCTTTGCTTTTCTCCCTTTGCAAAAAAGCTGCAAAACTTTTAGCTGATCCTCAAAAAAACGGGGGCTTTTCCCCTTTGCAAAAAAAGCTGCAAAACTTTGAGCTGATCCTAAAAAAAAACAGGGCTTTTCCCTTTGCAAAAAAAAAACAGCTGGGCTTTTCCCTTTGCAAAAAAAGCTGCAAAACTTTAGCTGATCCTCAAAAAACAGGGCTTTTCCCTTTGCAAAAAAGCTGCAAAACTTTTAGCTGATCCTCAAAAAAACAGGGCTTTTCCCTTTGCAAAAAAGCTGCAAAACTTTTAGCTGATCCTCAAAAAAACAGGGCTTTTCCCTTTGCAAAAAAGCTGCAAAACTTTTAGCTGATCCTCAAAAAACAGGGCTTTTCCCTTTGCAAAAAAAGCTGCAAAACTTTAGCTGATCCCAAAAAACAGGGCTTTTCCCTTTGCAAAAAAGCTGCAAAACTTTTAGCTGATCCTCAAAAAACCAGGGCTTTTCCCTTTGCAAAAAAGCTGCAAAAAGCTGATTCAAAAAAAAGCTTTTCCCTTTGCAAAAAAAGCTGCAAAACTTTTAGCTGATCCTCAAAAAAACAGGGCTTTTCCCTTTGCAAAAAAAGCTGCAAAACTTTTAGCTGATCCTCAAAAAACAGGGCTTTTCCTTTGCAAAAAGCTGCAAAACTTTTAAAAAAAGGGCCCTTTGCAAAAAAGCTGCAAAACTTAGCTGATCCCAAAAAACAGGGCTTTTCCCTTTGCAAAAAAGCTGCAAAACTTTTAGCTGATCCTCAAAAAAACCAGGGCTTTTCCCTTTGCAAAAAAGCTGCAAAACTTTTAGCTGATCCTCAAAAAACAGGGCTTTTCCCTTTGCAAAAAAGCTGCAAAATTTTAGCTGATCCTAGCTGATCCTCAAAAAACAGGGCTTTTCCCTTTGCAAAAAAAGCTGCAAAACTTTAGCTGATCCTCAAAAAAACAGGGCTTTTCCCTTTGCAAAAAAGCTGCAAAACTTTTAGCTGATCCTCAAAAAACAGGGCTTTTCCCTTTGCAAAAAAGCTGCAAAACTTTAGCTGATCCTCAAAAAACAGGGCTTTTCCCTTTGCAAAAAAAGCTGCAAAACTTTGAGCTGATCCTAAAAAAACAGGGCTTTTCCCTTTGCAAAAAGCTGCAAAATTTGAGCTGATCCTCAAAAAACAGGGCTTTTCCCTTTGCAAAAAAAGCTGCAAAACTTTGAGGGCTGATCCTAAAAAAAACAGGGCTTTTCCCTTTGCAAAAAAGCTGCAAAACTTTGAGCTGATCCTCAAAAAAACAGGGCTTTTCCCTTTGCAAAAAAGCTGCAAAACTTTGAGCTGATCCTAAAAAAACAGGGCTTTTCCCTTTGCAAAAAAGCTGCAAAACTTTGAGCTGATCCTCAAAAAAAGGGCTTTTAGAGGAGGAAAACCAGAAAAATTTTTTCTTGTTTCCTCCTCTAAAAACAAAGTGCGCCCTATGGAGCGAAAAATGCGGGTATTCATTTGAAGCGGAGCCTCGGGAAAGCGACAGCTTTTCCCCTTCTCCGGAAATGAGAAGGTTTTGCTTCAGGAAATTGCATGTACATGCCAGGAAATACCTTTTGCACTCACGCGGGAGGGAGAATGCTTTGGGAAGCCCGTTGCAGAGAAGGAGGGAAATATCCTTATTTTGTGTGTGTGTGTGTGTGTGTGTAGGGGGGTGGTGGTTTATTTTAATAGCAGAGGGGGTGAAATTTTGGTGCGCAACCACAGGATTTCAGGCCTCTTGCAAAAGCTGGGGGGTCCATTTAGGAGCGAACCAGGCAATGGCCTCGGGTGTCGAAATGGAGGGGGTGCTGGCAGGGTTGGTGCTAGGGG
>OFHU01001545.1:0-89878 GCA_900245905.1 Lacerta viridis
GGTGGTACACCCCCACCGCACCCCCCTTTCTCCGACAGTGCAACAATGAGATCATCTAAAATCAAGCCCAATACAGGCAGACGGGGAAGATTCTTTGTGAGCTGTGGAACTCCTTCCCCACAGAAGGGTACCCAGTGACTTCACTGTACAGCTTTTCATGACTCCTGAAGGCACACCTCTTGTCCTGGACTGGACTGAGGAGGAATGGCAGGAGCCACTGCCTCCCTTTTTCTGAGCCTTCCCAAGGGTTTTATTACGGTGGTTTGCAGAAGGGCATAGTCCAGAGGGGGGGAAAGCTGGGAAATACTGGATGAGGAACAGCTAGAAGAGGAAACGGCAAGAGACAGACAGCTGGCAGGTTCAGTGTCCTTGGACAGCATTCCTGACCCCACCCCCATTCGCCCAAGACTAGACGGGCTTGGAAAGTAATAGAACAGAAAGCCATTATGGCAACAAGCTCAGATTACATGATGTAGGAGTGAAGTAGATTAATGGAGACCGAGGGGGTGAACCTTTACTGGGAGCAACACCATTTTTTAGAGAGATATGTATTCCTTTGTCTCTTGCTGTGATTATTAAAGAACCTATCTGGTGACGTTCCTTTCATTTGATCTGCTTATTTACTGCCACCAGGAGAGGGATCTGATTCCTTGAAGCCTGACACCTCTTTATCCTGGCGTTTGACACTGGAGAAATATGTTTATTTAATAATTAAAATAGAGCATGAACACTCCCTAGTCAGGATTCGGGGGCATGGCGGGGGCATTATTTAGGATCATTTGATGGCATTCCAAGCACTTAGAGACCACTTTTCATTGAGACATTTGGCAAAGTATTCAAAGCAGAAGAGACAACAAAAAAAGGGTGACATATATAAGACAGGTCTAACAACATTTAAAACCTAAGTTTTCCCATGCTTCACAATACACTTGCACCCCCTCGTTACACACCTATACCTCAACCAACTTACTCACACACACCATCAATTCTCCAGTCATTAACCATCATTCTTCACCATTTCCCACAAGCCATTGATGGCCTTCTCCACTCTAAATTTTTTCTCATTCTCTTTAAAACTCATCTAGGCTATCCCTGCCTCCTGTGGGAGCGAATTTCATAGTTTGCTTTATTTGTGAATGGAGCAGGGAAGAAGAAGAAGAGTTTGGATTTGATATCCTGCTTTTCACTACCCGAAGGAGTCTCAAAGCGGCTAACATTCTCCTTTCCTTCCTCCCCCACAACAAACACTCTGTGAGGTGAGTGGGGCTGAGAGACTTCAGAGAAGTGTGACTAGCCCAAGGTCACCCAGCAGCTGCATGTGGAGGAGTGGAGACGCGAACCCGGTTCCCCAGATAACGAGTCTACCTCTCTTAACCACTACACCACACTGGCTCTGAGGGCTCAAGCCTTCAGAGAAAGATCTCACAATGACATCTCTCACATGTTGTTATTTTCACATTGTACTGTGCAGCAAAAATAGGAAAAGCAGAGATTTGAGAATGAATGCTTCCTTTATTAAATACAGGAAATGAAGACACCCATCACTTATTCACATGATTATTTACACCACTGTCTTTATACTATAGAAATTAAAACAAACATAGTTTTACTATTTGCTTTGCATTTGTGTTATATTCAGTTACATCGAGGTCAGGGTTTCCTTTTTGGATTCTACAAAAATGAGCAGGTACATAGGTGACTAGCAAGCAGAGTGGGCTTGCTTCATTATAACATGATCAAGAAGAACTAAGAGCCTCAGATGTGTGGCTGGCATATTAGCAGGTGGAGGGTCCGATGGAGCAAGGTGGTTGGAACTGATCCATAATTCAATCTGGGATTTTGCAGTCCTGGTTGAGGTACCCAGGAGGAACCTCTTCCCTAAGGATTGCCTGATTCCGCAGGCTTTTCTGTTTTTTTACCAGAAGAATTTATTTTTTTCATTATGCTTGCCATGGCGGCAAGAACTATATCACCAGCAGGCTTGTCACGATTCTCCCAGATCTCATTCAAGACATCCAACACCTGTTTGTAGAAAGAAGAACAGAGGTCAGAGCCCCCTCTGGGAAAGGAGGTGTTTGTGTGTGCGTGTTGTGTGTGTGTGTGTGTGTGTGTGTGTGTGTGTAGATTTCCACAGATTAGACCCACTGGATGTACTGGCCCTAAATAAGCTGAGGTCCAGCTCCAAGGGCCTTCTGGCGGTTACCTCACTACAAGAAGTGAGGTTACAGTGAACCAGACATAGAGCCTTCTCAGTAGTGGCACCCACCCTGTGGAATGTCCTCCCAACAGATGTCAAGGAAATAAACATCTATCTGAGTTTTAGAAGACATCTGAAAGCAGCCATGTTTATGAGAGTTTTTAATGTTTGATCTTTTATTGAATTTTTAATATTCTGTTGGGAGCCACCCAGAGTGTTTGGGGAAACCCAACCAGTTGTGCAGGATATAAATTATTATTATTATTATTATTATTATTATTATTATTATTTCCATTAAATTCTGTGTTTCTGTTCTGAATATGACTAACTTTGGATACAACCCAGACTCCTTTTTGCCACTCACAACCTTATCTGTTTGGCATTGGGAATTTTTTTTTTTTTGCTGAAAACCTTGTGGGGCTTCTGACAACCAGCACCTTCCTTCCTCCAATACACACACACACATATGCATGCTCACACAATGTAATTAGTGTTACAACTACTCACATGTTCCAAAACTGTCTTCAATTTATCCTTTATTTCAGACTCATTGAAATTTTGTAATTTATCCCCAGACTTCGAATCCATAAATTTTTCGACCAACCGGTTGAGCTTCTTCTCAGCCCACTCCTTTATACTTTGACGCAGCCCACGCTTGAATCTGCGCCGGAGATCGAGCATGAACCTGCGTTTGCGCTTGGGCCCATATAGATCCTTGCCATGGTCTTCATCCTGGTCCTCATCCAGAGACCGTGTCCTAACTTGGTTTCCATCCTTGTCCAACACATCAGCATCAAAATCACCCAACGTGATTGTAGTCAAGGCCAGCATCATTACAGCTAGCAGGATGGGCCAAGACTTCATGATGAGCCAAGACTTAAAATTCAGAGTGCCCTGATTTAGTTGGCAACAAGGAATAGAAGTGTAGAAGAGTTGTCACTTGTCTCTTCTCTGCCAGGGAAGGAGCTCTCTGCCTTTCTTTCTTATATAGCCCTCTTCAAGCTCTGTTGGGTTATGCTTCCAGTTATTGGACTAGAACCAAGTGGGCAGTTAAGCACTTCATGCTGACATGGGGAACGCTGAGCTCCTTCTAGGGTTGAGTGAATTGCCTCCATTCCTTTCCTTGACCGTCCCTCCAGTTCATTCCACTCGGTCCCACTAATGCCTGAAATGGATCATGCACACTTTGCCATGGTTTCTAAATACTTTTCTACTCCCTCGGCCCTATCTCACAAATATGAATATGGACATTGGAGATATGCCCCCAAAAGGAAATCTGACATTACCCATTTTTTTATTTTTTATTCAGGTGTGGAGTATTATGAGAGTTCACTGTGAAAGTTACTCAGGCTTGAGGTTCGTCATGGTCATTCAGGTCAAAATGAGATGTCTATGGCTTATCACCTTGTTGCACTTCCAATCTCTAGGCTGCTCAATGGCTTTTGCAGAAAAAGTACGGCATCTTTCGACAATGTATTGAACAGGTACATCAATTTTCCAAGTATACAACAGCTCTGCTGCAGGAACAGTATGCAAGTTGTTTAATAAGCTTGGTAGGTTACTGGTGGGGAGTGACCTACACAGTGAAACATGCTTTTAACCAAGCCCAACTTATATTGTCCACAAAATCCATATGGCAAAGTTGCCATGAGGAGGACTTGGACCTAGATGACGCTCAAGACCTCAGTTGCTCCTTCTCCACTATCCAGGTTTGAGGACGTGGCTCTTCCACTATCTTCAGACTCTCAAAATGACTCACTTGTAGTTTTGCCTGCTCCAGGCATGCAGGAGGGTGTGACTGCAGAAACAGCTGTGGATGCTTTTTAGGAATCGCAGACAGGTCTCTCAGAAGGGGTTCCTCCACAGGAGAGGAAAGCCTCCGCAGCCCTCTTAAGCCTTCATAAGCCTCTTGCTCTTTTCTGAAGCAATGTCTTCCATGCCTCAGCTAGCAGGGCCCACTGCGAGATCTGTGAGACCCTGATTTGCCTTTCCTTGCCAACCTCTCACAATTCCTCCCACCTCCTGGTTGAGTGCCAAGCCACAGCAGAACAGTAGCAGAACTCTTTCAGGCTTTTGGGCTGGTGTAGTCAATATACTGCCTTCCAGATCCATTGGAAAACAGCTCTCAGCATCTCTTTCCATGTAGCTTTTCCTACTGCACCACTGGACAGGAGGCTGTAACTTCAAAATCAGCTATGGGCTGTTTAAGGGTTGCAGATGACTCTTCTGGGAGAGCATAGATGCTTCAGGGGGATTCATCCACAGGAGAGGAAAGCCTCCCCAGCCCTCTTAGGTCTTTTTTGAAGATTTTCAGTTAAGGTTCCCCCCCCCAAGGGAAAACTAATGTGAATAAAAACAACCTAAGTACAAAATTAAAAATAGAATATGGAGTCCTCTCTTAAAGGTAGTTTGTCAAACACCTCCCAACCCAGCTCTCACCTGAGGTCTTTCCTTTCTTCTACCAGCTTTTCACCCTCTAAGCCCAACACTTCCCTGCCTCCCACCCAGGGTCCCCCCATCAATCATCTACCACCCCCATGAGTGCACAGTCCTGGACCCTGATAAAGGTCCTGAGCAGAGGACACGAAAGAAGAAAGAAAAGAGAACGGAGAAGGGGAGCGGAGAGAAAGAAAAAGAAAGAAAGAAGAGGAAGAAAGAAAAGAGAAAGAGAAATGAAAGAAACAAGAAACAAGGAAGAAAAATAAAAATGACTTCCCTTTTCCATCTGCCAGTTACATTTCAAAAAATATTTAAGACATCCTGTCCATGATAAAACTCATATTTTCCACTTTCTGAAACAATGTTTCTGTTATGTACTGAGCTGAATCCTAGAACAATAGGATCCTAAATGCAGCAGTCTGATTGGTCCGCAGGAGCCACCCAATCCAGCTCCAGGTGGAAGTGAATCCACAACCTGATTGGCCTACAGGAGTAGCCCGGAATTAGCCAATCACGTGGGGCCCATTGTGTAAATAATGTATATATAGCAGACGTTGTGGGGAAAGATTCATTCATCATTACTATGAGCTGAATAAAGAGCATGAAATTCAAACTTGACTCTGAGTATGGTATATTTCAATTTCTTTTAAATCCAAGCATCTCATTCATTTCCTTTAACCACAAAAAGTCCAATAGGGCTTCCCAAATTATTATTAGTAGTAATAAATGTCAACTGTGTTTTTTCTTTACTTTCTTTACTATGGTTCCAGTAATTCCCACAACCATGCCTTCATGCTGAGTAATAGTAAATTCTTCCATCCATGTCCATATTAGAGTTTCTCTACTGAGATCACATATTGAAATAATATTCCATAATCCCATTTACTGATGCGTTTACCATAGTATTCCAATCTCCTCTAGAACTGACCCTTTCATCTACATTTTTTCCAATGTTTTTCCAGCCGCGGTAGCATAACTTTAGTGACATCATTCTCTGAATTATTTCCAGATTGTATAAATAGTGCTTTCTCTCTGTTAGAAGAATAGACAGGACTGAAGTTTCCCTTCCCTGAAGAGAGCCAGTGTGGTGTAGTGGTTAAGAGCGGTAGACTCGTAATCTGGGGAACCGGGTTCGCGTCTCCACTCCACATGCAGCTGCTGGGTGACCTTGGGCTAGTCACACTTCTCTGAAGTCTCTCAGCCCCACTCACCTCACAGAGTGTTTGTTGTGGGGAGGAAGGGAAAGGAGAATGTTAGCCTTTGAGACTCCTTCGGGTAGTGAAAAGCGGGATATCAAATCCAAACTCTTCCCCAAAACCTTTTCTCTTGCAGCTCCCGCAATGCCAAATCCAGATGACTTGCCATCTCTCCATTTATGGTTTTATTTTCCCCTTTGCCAAACCCTTGTATGAAAGGCATTGGGGAGGGGGGTTATTGGGTAGTCCCCCCTATTTTTAATATGTTTAATATATATATAGTGATTTTATGTTGTAACTGCCCTGCGACCTGTGAGTATAGGGTGCTATCCAAATTTAATAAATAATAAATAATAATAATTTTGATTTCACCCTCTGCTTTCTCCAATTTCTCTCCATCAACTACTGAACAATATCAACAGTCACTGGGAGAGCCAAAGATACCTTTGCCATACTGGGTTCTTTTGATGCCATTAACATCTCTGTCTTTTTATAAGTCCCAACTTTACCTTAAGATCACAGTCAAGACAAGATTGTTTCCCAATGACGAAGTAATGGCTGAATTACTTGCAGTTTCTCAGAGACTTCTTCTTCTTCATCATCATCATCATCTTTTTGAAGAAGAAAAAGAAATAAAGATTTTTCATACGAGGAATTCCCTTGATGACTTAAATCAAGCTGTTCACTCTACCTTAGATACTTTAACATGTTTTTTTTTTTTACCTCTTCTTCCTAAAGACAAAAAGCAGTTCCTGCACATTTTCTGATGGTAGGTTTTCATCAACTGCCAGAGAAATCTCTCTAAGTTACAGGTTACGTTGTCTCAAAAAAGGATGAAGACCTTATACCCATGAAGGGTTCTTAAATGGTATTTGGACGCCATGTGAGTTTCTTGGCTAGCCATTTTGTTGTAGCCCTGCTTCATCCCCCAGACTCATATAGCAGAAAACAGCATAAATCAGAGCATTTGAGCTTACAACCTCAATCACTCTTTACCCCAAAGTGAATTGATAGGTAGACCTTCTGTGTGACTACAATCAATCACCACACAATAAGTTCCTGAAACAACATCTTCCATGTCTCATTCTGCAGGGCCCACTGGGAGATGTCCAGGATCTTTATTTGCAGCCTATATAGATCCTCGGCATGGTCTTCATCCTGGTCCTTATCCAGAGACCGTGTCTTAACTTGGTTTTCATCCTTGTCCAACATGTCAGCCTCAAACCCAACGTGCTTGTAGTCAAGGCCAGCAGCAATACAGCTGGTAGGACGGGCCAAGACTTGCATGATGGGTCAGATTCACAGTGTCCTACTTTGGCAGACCAAAAGGAATAGGAGAGTAGAAGAGTTGTCCCATGTCTCTACTCTGCCAGGGATGGAGGTCTCTGCCTTTCTTATATAGCCCTCTGTTGGGTTATGCTACCAATTACTGCACTAAAACCAAGTAGTCAGTTAGGCATTTCATGCTGACATGGGGAACGCTGGGCTCCTTTCCAAGGCTGAGTGATTTGCCACCATTCACTCTCTTGACTGTCGTCCAGTTCATTCCTCTCTAGGTCCCACTCTTCTTCAATTTCGTGGGGGTTTTTTTGTTTTGTTTGAATGCCCGAAATACATCGTGCACAGTTTGCCATGGTTCCTAAATCCTTTCCTTCTCCCTCCATCCGATCTCACAAATACAAATATGTACATTGGAGATATGCTCCGAAAAGAAAAGAAAATAAGAAGTTGCCCAATTGTTTTTTACAGGTATGGAGAATTATGAGAGTCCACTGTGGAAGTTACTCAGGCATGAGGTTTGTCGTGTTCATTCAGGTCCCAAGGAGATGCCTAAGGCTTATCAACTTGTTGCTGTTCCAATCTCTAGGCTGCTCAATGACCTTTGAAGAAAAAGATTACTGCATTTTATGACAATGTATTTAGGAGGTACATTCACTTTCCAACAGTGCCATTCAGGAGTACAGTAACTCTTCTGCGGGAACAGTATGTAAGTTGTTTAATCAGCTTAGTAGGTTACTGGTGGGGAGTGACCAACATACCAGTACATGCAGTTAACCAAGCCTAACATACAATGTCCACAGCATCCATATTACAATGTTGCCCTGAGCAAGACTTGGAGTTGGAAGACTCTCAAGTCCTCTGTGCCCCCATCTCCACTATCCAGGTTTGAAGATGTGGCTCTCCAATTATCCTCACTCTCAAAATGACTCACTTGTAGCTTTGCCTGATTCACAGACACGCAGGAGGATGTGACTGCAGAATCAGCTCTGGGCGCTTTTTAGAAATTGCAGACAGCTCTCCCAGAAGGGGTTCCCCCACAGGAGAGGAAAGCCTCCCCAGCCCTCTTAAGCCTTCAAGTGCCTCTAGTCCTTTTCTGAAGCAATATCTTCCATGTCCCAGCCAGATGGGCCCACGGGAGATGTCCAGGATCCTGATTTGACTTTTGTAATTGCTTCCACCTCTTGGGTGAGTGCCAAGAAGAACTGTATAGCACTCATCCAGCCCTTTGGGCTTTTGCAATATAGCAAATGTAATCAATATGCTGCCTTTAGATGCATTGGACTACAGCTCTCGGCATCCCTGGCCATGTGTGTCTCCCATGTTCTCCTACTCCACTACTGGGAAGGTGTATGTGACTGAACAGTGGGCCTTTGCTGAGACAGTATCTACTATAGCTCAGCCCAGCAGCTGAAAGCTGTCCAAGATGTTGATTTGTCTTGGCTTACTTGATAGTCGTCTCATGTTCCCCCCTGGGTCCCAAAACATGGAGAAGAGGAGTCCCTGTTGATCTATCTATCTATCTATCTATCATCTATATATATCTCAACATCCACAACATGTTTCTCCTCCTTCACATTACACTTCCACCTGCTCATTACACAGCTGTACCTCAACACGCCTGTACCTCAACTCACACACCTTGTCAGGTTCGGTGTCTCTCCCACACAAGATGATCCAGTTGCCAAAACTGGGCCCCTCCTCTTCCATCCCCAACAGGAAAGCCCCCACTTTTTCTTTCTCCCAGGCCCACACTTTTCTGCTAGCCTAGTTAATCTACAAGTCTGGGGAGATTCTATCCCCCCCCTATCTCTTCCTCTGCATCTGTTGTGTCATTATCAGAGCTTTTTGCAATCCTGCACTCTGTGCCTCCCTGCCGTTCTCTCTGTGTACAGGAGTCAAATTACTGCTGCTCACTGCTTCTCCCCCCTCCTTTAGGAATTTTCTCTCTTTTTCCGCTGAGTCTGCCTCTTCTCCGCTTGTCAATAGTGGAACTTTTCTGACACACCCCATCAATTATTCAGTCACTGACCATCATTCTTCACTATTCTCCATAAGCCAGTGATGGCCTTTTCCACTATAAATTTGTCTCATTCTCTTTAAAAATCATCTAGGTTGGTGGCTAATCCCTGCCTCCTGTGGGAGTGAATTCCTTAGTTTGAATATGCACTAAGATATTCTGTGGTGGTCTTCTGGGAAGGGTCTACCAAGTTTAGAAGGATAATAATTTTTGGATGGTTTTTTTGTTTGACAGGAATAAGGGGATCAGGGCACATCCTCTGAACTGTAAGGCCTAACCCCTAAGTCCAAATGGAGGACTAAATCCTTCCTTTGGTAACTCACTGTCTAAGCCCAAACTAATGGATTCAAATTTCACAGAAGGAGATTCTGACTTAACATTAGTAAGAACTTTCTGGTGGGAAGAGCTCTTTGACAGTGGAATAACCTTGTTTGGAAGGTGGTGGCCTCTCCTTCCTTGCAGATTTTAAAACAGAGTGGGCCATCTGTCAGGGATTGCTTTAGCTGTCATGAGTGCCTTGCAGGGGGTTGGATTAGATGTCCCTTGGGTTTCCTCCCAACTCTACAATTCTATGATTCAATGAAATATAATTGCTCTGTAGAAGCTCACCTGCCTCAAGATTCCTCATGTGAGCTGAGCTTCAGCTGGTATGAACTCCCCTCATCCATCTGAAAACTCATTCACAGGCAGTGGAAGCAGAGCCTTTAGGGTTGAGCCCACCAATCTTGCTCTGCCTTCTGCCAGTCCCCTGCTTCTAACTTAGGTAAATGGTAAAAGTAAAGGACCCCTGGACAGTAAAGTCTAGTCAAAGGTGACTATGGGGTTGCAGCACTCATCTCGCTTTCAGGCTGAGGGAGCTGGCGTTTGTCCACTGACAGCTTTCCAGGTCATGTGGCCAGCAGGACTAAGCTGCTTCTGGCACAACGGAACACTGTGACAGAAACCAGAGTGCATGAAAATACCATTTACCTTCCTGCCACAGCAGTACCTATTTATCTACTTGCACTGGTGTGCTTTCAAAGTGCTAGGTTGGCAGGAGCTGGGACCGAGCAACGGGAGCTTACTCCGTTGCAGGGATTCGAACCGCCAACCTTCTGATCAGCAAGCCCAAGGCTTAGTGCTTTAGACCTGCATCCCTTCGCTTCTAACTTACAAGCAATCAGGGGCTGGCTTTGTCTCTCATGGACCTCTGGCTCTGCCCACCTGCTGTGGTCTCCATGCCTCCTGCCCTGCCAGCCTGAATCGGCACTGTTCACAGGTTGCCATGTGGTCAGGATTGATTTGTGAATGGAGCAAGGCTCAAGGCTTTGGAGGAAGAGCTCACAATGCCAGCTGTCACACATTTAGCCAGTATAGTGTAGTGGTTAAGAGCTGTGGACTCGTAATCTGGTGAACCGGGTTCGCTTCCCCGCTCCTCCACATACAGCTGCTGGGTGACCTTGGGCTAGTCACACTTCTTTGAAGTCTCTCAGCCCCACTCACCTCACAGAGTGTTGTTGTGGGGGAGGAAGGGAAAGGAGAATGTTAGCCGCTTTGAGACTCCTTAGGGTAGTGATAAAGCAGCATATCAAATCCAAACTCCTCTCTTCTTCTTCATTTTTATTTTGATGATGTGCATTGCAGGAAAAGTAGAAACAGGAGATATTTGAGAATGAATGCTCCTTTTATTAAGTACATGAAATGTAATTGAAAGTACACCCATCAGTTATGCAAAGCTTTTGCTTTTTTTTTTTTTTTGCTGCTGACAAAATTGAAGACTGTATTGTCATACGTTGGGTTACAGAAGCTCCGTGTTGCACATTTTTGGGTTGCGCACCTCGCCAAATCCGTAAGTACCGGAACATGTTACTTCATGGTTTCAGCGCTCACACATGTGCAGAAGCGCCGAATCACAACCCACGTATGTGCAGACATGGCGCTGCGGGCTGTGAACGCTGTGGGTGGCAAACGTGCCTCCCGCACGGATCACGTTCGCAACCCGAGTGTCCACTGTATTATTATCTGCATTACATTTGTGTTCTGCTCAATTATCATCAAGGTCAGGATTGTGCAGAAATGAGCATGTATGTACATAGGGGACTAGCTTCCTTCATTTAGTGTGTGCATGCTCAAGAAATATCTCCCACCCCCCGAAAAGCTAGAGTTAACCTGAATCAACAAGAATTAAGAGCCTGGTGGAGTGTCCAGTAGAGGAGAGAGGCTGGAAATGATCACTAGATCAAACTGTGATCCTGTAACTTAAGTTCAAGTGCCAACAAGGAAATGACATGAAAACATAAAAGTCATTTAAAGCTTTCCCACTGTTGTGGCAATTTTTCAATCATTTTGATCATTGATTATACATAAAAAAATCTTTCATTATGTGCATTGCATTTGAGTTACATGCAACTATATGAAAGGTAGAGTGCCCTATGTAGGATTCTACAGAAATAAGCATGTACATAGGTGAATATTAAACCACTTCCGTTAAGCCCCTCTTTCCACCACTGCTGTGTTATTGGGGGTGCAGGTTACACATTTCTTGAGTGGGTTCCAAGGTCACCCCAGTAGAGTCAGTTGAGATGGGCTGCAGTGGGGGCTTGCTTCTTGATAACATAGTCTAGAAGAATTAAGAGCCTCAGATGTGTGGGTGGTGTAATAGTTGGTGTGGGGGGGGGTCCGATGGAGGAGAGGTTGGAACTGATTCAATTGGGGATTCGGCAATCCTGGTCAAGGTGCTCAGGAGGAACATTTACCCTAAGGATTGCCTGATTCCACAGGCTTTCCTGCTTCTGGACCAGTAGTGACCGTACCACTCACATACGTCTGGAAGATTCCAAGAATGTTCTCTGCAATACGCTGGTTAGGATCCTTCCAGATATACGTCAACTGTTTGTAGAAAGAAGAAGGGAGATGAAGGCCTAACAGCTACAGCAGTTGCTTTTGAAGCCTTCTGACATTGGCTCGTCTGCTGGAGATCCCATCAGTGCTGTCAAGTATCCCGTTTTCCCCGGGAATTTCCCTTATTTCAAGCAGTTTCCCGCTGCCATCCCTTATTTTTTATATCCCTTTAATTTCCCGTTTTTTCAAAGGAAGCAGCTCCTCTCCCTCCCCCTGCTGGCCAGGGACTGGGAAGACCTCGCCTCCTTGCAGCCTCAAAGCAAGCGGGAGCCATTTCCCGCGCTTACAGGCGTCGTAGCCCACGGGCAGCGTTTCCAAAATACAGTAAGCCTACTGCGCGTTCACACCAGTGCCGCCCACTTTTGCTTCTGGCTCCGCCCACCACTGCCATGTGACTGTCCTCGGGATAGGTGAGGCTGCTGATCCCTTATTTTCAAATCCGAAACTTGACAGCTATGGATCCCATCCTCTGAAGCCCTTTAAAATTGCATTGGGAAGGTCAGTTTTTTAGGTCAAGAATACTTTTCAAGGGGCTGTATCCAATGCTGTAAGCAATTCAGGGGAGGCTAATGCAGCAGCTCAAATGGGGCATTTCTCCTTAACCTTTGTCTGCCATCAGCCATCCCCCATCTGCCAGCTTCTTAACTACAACCCCCCCCCACACACACACACACCTACCAAGATTTTGCAGGGAGGGAGATAGGCTCTGCATGTATTGGCTCTGGCTCCACTTTCTGTTGGCCTTCCTGCCTTCTGCTCCATTAGTCACAATGAGCACCAGCCACATACACAACCCAAGGTGTTGTGGCACAGTCTTTAAGCCTCCTCCCACTGAGATTTTGTCCCTGTAGAACTTAGTGTTAGGTGGATTTGGAGTGTAGGGGAGGATATATTATTTAGTAATTTTCCTGTTTTATAGCATTTGTGCGATGCATAGACCACCCTAAATTGCTCTGGAATAGAATTCCCAGATATCTATACATCTTCACTTGTTGGATTTCTTGCTCTCTTATTTTCCATTTCTTTGTGTATATATATTTTAAAGTTCCTGTATGTGATTCTTTCTCTCGTGATTTTACATGTAAATGCCTAATAAAGGTTTGATAAGTAAGTAATTTTCCTTCCTTTGTCTCATGTGTGTGACAATTCTTATATAGATTCAACAAAGTTAAAAGTCACCTTCCTTTGCAGCATAGAATGGACACTTCTGGGACGAAAGCTACATAGCTTTCTATAAATCTATAATAGCAATCTATAATGATTGAGGATGTGTTAGCAGACTGAATCATTTGTGGATTTCACTGCTTTGTAATCCCTCTAGACAGAAGGTTCAGACACAGCTGGCTAAACTGTAAGCATATTAAAAAAAAAAAGTTTACTTACATAGCCTTGTACAAGATTCAGCAGAAACAAAAGTGTAATGTTGGCCTTACACACGCACACACGCTTTTATATATAGTTTTCTTCAGAGTAGACCCACTGGAATCACTGGTGCAAAATAATGTCAATTAATTTCAGTGGGTCTATTCTGAGTATAACTAACTTTGGATACAACCCAGACTCCTTTCTGCCATAACAATCTTATCTCTTTGGCTTCAGGACAAAAATTATTGTTGAATATGCTGTGGTGCTTTAGAGAGCGACTACCATCCTTCCCCAAATACATACATATAAGGCATCTAGTGTTACTTCTACTCACAGCTGTCATAATTTCCTCGATTAACTTCTCCTTGAGCTCGTCACTGAGACTGTATCCATCCAGTTCGAGCTTCTTATTGATTATTTTCTCCACAAACTTCTTGAACTTATTCCTGGTCCAATTCTTGAATTTATCAATGATATCACCCTCAGATCTCCGCTTGTGCTTCGACCCATATAGGTTCTCGCCAGGGTCTTCATCCTGGTCCTCATCCACAGACCGGGTCTTCACTTGGTTTTCATCCTTGTCCAATGCATCAGCATCAAAGTTACCCAACGTGCTTGTAGTCAAGGCCAGCAGCATTACAGCTAGCAGGATGGGCCAAGACTTCATGATGAGCCAAGACTTCAGATTCAGAGTGCCCTGATTTAGCTGACAGAAAGGAATAGAAGAGTGGAAAGGCTGTCCCTTGTCTCTGTTCTGCCAAAGATGGGGCTCTTTGCATTTCCTATATAGCTCTCTTCAAGCTCTCTCTTGGGTTATGCTACCAGCTATTGGACTAGAACCAAGGTTGTTCAGGTCCCAATGAGGCTTATCGCCTTGCTGTTCCAATCTCCAGGCTGCTTAGGGATTTCTGCACAATGTATTTAAGAGGTACATTAAGTTTCCAGCAGAGTCATTACAGAGTAACTGCTGCAGGGACAGTATGTGAGTTCTTCCTCATCCAGTCCTGCCAGCTTTTTTTGATTTTCATATCTTTCAGATTTATTTTGTTTCCCACTTTCATGAAACATTGAGCTGAACATTTTAACTTTTTCCAGCATCAACTGCCGAACAATATCAACAGTCACTGGACCAGCCAAAGATACCTTTGCCATAGTGTTTTTGATGCTATTAACAACTCAGTCTCTTTATAAGTCCCATGTAGGGGTTTGGAGCTTTCAGAGTTAACAAGCTCAACCAGGTCGCCCCGCCCACAAGGGGAAGAGCGTCACCGGATGCTCTGTGTAATGTGATACTTGTTGCTGTATCTTTTTTCTTTCGTTTTTGAGCCGGAGAAGGAGAAAATGCAAAATGTCGAGCGTCTCTCCTGGAATGTGATTTAATGCCTTGTAAATAAAGCTTCTAGATTAGGAAAGAAGCTGGACTTTGTCGTAATTGCTGGCATGCACACACACCATTGCGCGAGATAAGAGAAGAGAACTCTGTTGATGGCACAGGAGGAGCAAGTGAGAACGTACAGCAGGTACGTGCTCAGCAGAAGCTTGCTGGACTCCATTTGTGCGAAGTTGGTTTGAAGCCTTTCCAACAATCAAAAACGCTTCATCCCAATCCTACCTTAAGATTTCCACCTTAAGATCACAGTCAAAACAAGATTATTTCTCATGGAGGAAGTAATGGTTGAATTATTTCAGTTTCTTGGTGACTTTTTTTTAAAAAAAAGAAAAATAAATAATGGTTTTTCTCCCTGAGAATTCCCTTGTTTATATTTGTCAACCATAAATCAGGCTTTTTCCTCTAATGTAGACACTTTAACAACCAGCTTTCCCTCTCTTCATCGTAAAGACCGAAAGGAGACCGAAAGCATTTGCATTATATTTAATTATACCAAGGGCATGGTTTCACATGTAGGATTGTACAAAAATGATCGTGTACATGTGCCTAGTAAACAGAGTGGACTTCTTTCATTTTAGCTTGTGTGTATGTTAAAGAGCTATATTCAACCCCATAAAAAGAGTTGACCTGAATCAACAAGAATTGAGAGCCTCAAGTGCATGGGTGGTATATTGGCTGAGGGTGTGGGTGTCCAATAGAGGAGAGGGGCTTGAACTGACCAAGCTGTGATTCTGTAACCCAGGTTCAGGTGCCATTTCAGGTGTGGAAATAAAATGAAAACATCAAAGTTATTTAAAGCTTTTTCCATTGTTGTGGTAATTATACAATCATCGGATCATTGATTATACAACAATAATTAAAACAAAGATTGTTTCAATATTCACATTGCATTTAATGATATGCAATGATATCAAATATAGTTTCCAATGTAGGATTCTACAGAAATGAGTGTGTACATAGGTAAATTTTAAACAGCTCCCATTAAGCCCCTCTTTCTGCCACCACTGTGATATGGGGGTGCAGGTTACACAACTCTGGCATCCATTCCTTGAGCAGGTTCCATGGCCAGTCCTGGTAGAGCCAGTTGAGATGGGCTGCAGTGGGGGCTTGCTTCATTATGACATCATTCAGAAGAATTGAGAGCCTCAGATGTGTGGGTTGTGTAATAGTAGGTGGGGGGTCCAATGGAGGAGAGAGCTTGGAACTGATTCGTAGCTCAATCTGGGATTCTGCAATCTTGGTTGAGGTGCCCAGAAGGAACATCTGCCCTAAGGATTGCCCGATTTCACAGGCTTTTCTGCTTTTGTACCAGTATTTTGGTCTGCTTCTGGACCAGTATTTTGGTCTGCTTTTGGAACAGTATTTTGGTCGTGGTTTTTTTTCTCATTTGCCTCTATTGCTTTTTCGATCCCTGCACTAGCAACCATCACAAGAGGCTTTATGAAATCATGCCAGATTTCAGACATCTGTTTGCAGAAAGAAGAAAAGAGGGTAAGGCCAAACAGCTGCAGCAGTGGCTTTTGAACCCTTCCAACATTGACTTGCCTATGAGAGAGCTCATCACCCGCAGCCCTTTAAAAATTACATCAAGAAGGTCAGCTTATTAGACCAAGAAAATGGGCAATAGTTTTCCTCTAGCTATATCCGGTGCTGTAAGCATGCAAACCAGGGGAGGCTAATGCAACAGAACAAACAGAGCATTTCCCTATTAACCTCAGTCTGCCATGTGCCAACTCCCACCTGCCAGCTTCTTAACTACAACCCCCACCCATGCCGAGCTTTCCTCCTTGCAGAACTCAGCGGTGGGGAGGATGGGTTCTGCCTGCATTGGCTCTGGATCCCTTACCGTTGGCCTTCCTGCCTTCAGCCCCATCAGTCGCGATGGGCACCAGCCACGACTGGCACATACACAGACAAATAAAATCTAAGCTTATGACATTAAAAATGAGGAGAGGGGGTTGGAAAATAATAATGATGATGATCTTGTTCAGAGTATACCCATTAAGTAGTAAATGTTTTTTTTTGGGGGGGGAGCACTGCAACAATAAATAAATAAATAAAAATAATGGATACTGCTCACAGTTTTCTTGGTCTGTATCCAATGCAATTGGCACACATACCAGTGCAGGCTGATAAATCAGGATTGAATAAGGCTCCACCCAACTTAACCTCAGTCATCCTCCACCTGCAGGTCTCTTAAAACCAACGCAATGAATGATATAGCCTGTAGGTCTCCTCCCACTGTGCTTTTGTCCCTATAGAACTGTTAGACAGATTTGGAGTGTAGGTGGTTTGAGCCCACCCAGGACAGCTGTGGCAGGATTCCTGCATTGCAGGATGTTGGAGTAGATTACTCCCAGGGGTCCCTTCCAACTCTACAGTTCTATGACAAATGCAACTAGTGTTACTTCTACTCACAGTACTTTTCTTGATCCTTTCGACCTTTTCCTGGAACTCAGCCTGGTACTCATCGTTACCCAAAACACCTGTAGTATGAACCAGCAGCATTACAGATAGGAGGATGGGCCACAACTTCATGATGGGTTGGAATCGGAGTGTCCTCTTTCAGCAGCAGCAAAAAAGGAAAAAGAAAGAAGGAGCTGCTCTTTGCCTCTGCTGTGTCTGAATTGGTGCTCTCTGCCTGCCTTATATAGCCTTCTTTGAGCTCCATGGGTGATGCTACCCTATTTCTGGACTAAAGCCAAGTGCCTTTCAGAAAGACAATTAGGCAGTTCATGCTGGCATGGTGAACACATGGTGAGCTCATTGCCCAGGCTGAGTGAATTTCCTCGACTCTCTTCCTTGATTGTTTCTCCAATTCGTTCTGCTCCGGGTCCCCACACACTTCAATAAGTTGATAATTTCTGAGCACGGGTCATGCCCAATTTGCCACAGCTCCCCAGTCATTTTCTTATCTTGCCTCTCCCTCCTATCTCATAAATATGAATAAGTACACTCAAGTCTTGGTTCCAGTGTTCCCAGAGGCAACTGGTAAGCCACTGTGAGAACTGAATGCTGGGCTAGATGGACTTGAGCCACCAGGTTCTTCTTAAGTTCTGATGGTATGAAAGAGTGTGGAAGATCCTACATAGTGCTGTCAGAGAAACTCACAAGCACATACTGCCAGGCTGCTGCAAGCAACTCCCGGCTGGTTGCCCAGGAACGTACAAAGACAAGGGAATGTTTCTTACTGTCTGCTTTTTATTCAGTATTTACTGAGAGAGGCTATAGAACCCAGCCTCTTGGATAATGGCATGCACCTGCTTGTTGCAGCAAAATGTTCATAGGGCTAAAGAGGGTGTTTCTACCTGCTCTTTCAGTTCAGAAGTGCAGAAGTGGCCTGGATTAAGACAGGAACCAAAAATGCAACAATCAAAATAATTGAAAGCTTTATTGCTGCTGCCATAATTAATTAATTAATTGCTTGATAGATAATTTGATTCTTTATACTACAGAAAATGAAACAAGGGTTGCTATCTTTGCATTGCGCTAATTTCCCAGTCCCTAGTTTAGTCCCTATATTAAAGTCCCTAGTTTCCCATGTAGGATTGTGCAGAACGGGGGCTCTACACTGGCAAATGATCAAACGGCTCCTGTTATGCCCCTCATTCTGCTGCTGCAGTGACCTGTGGGCACAGGTTAAGTAGCTATAGCCATGCTCAATCTTTCCCTGAAGCAAATATCACCCCTGTGAGAGCCAGTAGAGATGGACAGCAGAGTAGGCTCACTTCGCTGCAGTGTGTTTGCGATTGTGAAGGAAACAATTTCTGCCCACCCATCCTCAAAAAAGCAAGCATTCACCATAATCAATAAAACTCGAGAGTCTCAGGTGCACAGGTGGGGTATTAGTTGGTGAGTGACCCGTTGGATCATGTTGGACATGATCTCTAGATCCATCTTTCATTCCACAATCCCAGTGGAAGTGCCAAGGAGGAACATAAACATGGTTTGAAGCATTCCCGATTACACAAGTTCGTTGTTTTTTCAGTCATCACGCATCAGCTGGTTCCATTTGGATTTCAACCATTGTTTCCCCCCCCCCTTGGCAGCCATTTTAGAGATCTTCCAGGCTACCAGCATCTATTTGCAGAAAGAAGAAGGAAGGTGTAAGCTTAACTTCTGCGACAGTGGCTTTCGAACCCTCTCTACATTGACTTGCTTGCCAGAAAACATAACCCACCCCCCGCACCCGAGCTCCTTTTAGGATTGCATCGGGAGGGTCAGTGTAGTAGACTGAGAAAACTGGTAGTGGGCATCTTTGGGAGCTGTATCCAATATGGCTCTGCCCCCCCCCCAAACTTCTTCCAAATCCAGAGCATAGCAAGTGATCCCCAGGTTGGCCCAGGGCAGGGTGTTCTGATTTGGAAACCACCACCCCACCCCGATTGATGCTATGGGGGATGGCTGTGTACAGTGCCAGATTGCCAAATAGGCAGAGCAGGCACCAGCCTATGGGCCCAATGTCTTTTAGGGGCCCCGCAACAATAGATCAAAACTCCGACTCAACTTTAGGAATAACTTTCTGGTGGAAAGAGCTATTGGACAGTGGAATAGACGCCCACAAGACTCTCCTTCATTGGTGGTTTTGAAGCAGAGGTTGGATGGCCCTATGCCAGGGATTATTTAGCTGTGATTACTGCACTGCAAGGGGATTGAACCAGATGACCCAACTCTACAATTCTATGATTCTATGAAAACTAGAATTATTTTAAACCAACTGTCCTTGCTTGTGGGTCCAGTTTCTGTGGGCCTCCCTGCTTTCTGCCCCACCAGACACTAGACACCAGCCGTTTATCGCACACAAACACAAAGCCTTTGCTTAGGCTCTTAAGAATGTTGTGAATCACTTGGATAAGTTTTGTGCCACAAGTTTATTAATAGCAATAATACTCAGAGTAGACAGAGTATGCCTCTCACAATCTTATATGATCATTTCCTGTACAGGACACTGCCGAATACATTGTGGAGGCTTTGAAGGGCCCGTTCATAGGAACACAAGAAGCTGCCTTTACCATGTTGTTTCATCTGGTTCAGTATTGTCTGCATTGTCAGCGACTCTCCATACCTTCAGACAGAGGACTATCTATGCACTACCTTGAAATTCCAGAGTTTGAACTAGGGTTTTCTAAATGCAAGCCAGATGCTCTACCACTGAGCTACCATGCTTCCCAAAAACACACATATTGCATTTAGCATTGCTTCTCCTCACCTTGTTCTTAGTGACTTCAAGAAAATTGATTGCTGTCCCCATCCTCGTCTTTGTCTTCAGTCTGCTCCTGCTCCTCAGTCTTGCTCTTGTTCATGTTCTTCACCTTGCCCTGACTTGAAATGCTCACATTTCTGATGGATCAGAATCAAAGTGTCCTCCTTTGGCTGGCATAGATGAATAGAGGTGAGGCTCTGTCTGAGATGGTGCTCTCTGCCCAGTGGCAGAGGAAGCCACTCGGGCACCTGGGGCGATGTGCCCAGGGGCGGGGTGCAGCGCCCATAGGGGCGGGGCACACCTTGGAGCCTCCAGAGTCTGCCTGCCTCCTCCCACTCAGCCGCCCTACAGCTGGGGGAGGGAGACAGTGGTCAGACTGTTTGGGCAGCGTAGAGCCTGCGCACACGCAAGCCACCACATCTCTCCCAGGAGAGGCGTGTGGCTTGGGCACGCTGCAGACCTAGAGGTGAGTGCCATCTGGCATTTTGTCACCCTCCTTCGTGGTGACACCCAGGGTGGACCGCACCCACCACACCCCCTTCCTCCGCCCCTGTCTCTGCCTTCCTTATACTGTCCTCTTTGAGATGGGTGATGCTACCTACTTCAAACTCATGCTGATGTGGGGAACAGTCAGCTCGTTGCCAGGGCTGAGTGGATTTCCTCCATTCTCTTCCTTGACTGTTTCTTCAGTTCATTCTGCTCTGGGTCCCACACTTCCCGAATTTCACAATTTCTGAGCTCAGTGAGGAAATTGGCTCACACTCTTTGCAACAGCTCCTTTTCTTCTCTCTCTCCCCACTGCCACCAATCTCATAAAACTGTATGTGTGCATTAGAAAAATGCTCCAAAAGGAATATGTTGAACCCACTGAAGCTACCCATTTTTTATTTTTATTTTACAGGTATGGAGCATCACAAAAGTCCAGTCTGGAAGTTATTATAGCGGATTTTCAAATCCTAATTAGAAACTCATCACTGCATTGTTGTTCCAACTTCCAAATTCCACAATGACTTTCTAAAAAAATAAAATAATTAAGGACATTCCCCTACTTATTTAAGAGGTATATTAACTTTTCTCTCTTTTCCACTGCTTTTCTCTCTCTACACAAATGAATGTACCTCAACTGATCCATCGGTTAAGATCTTGAAATTTGCTGATGACACAACAGTTATTGGGCTTATCCAGGAGGACGATGAATCTGTGTATAGGAGGGAAGTAGACCATCTTGTTTCGTGGTGCACCGAAAATAATTTGGTACTAAATACCCAAAAGACAGTAGAAATGGTAATTGATTTCAGAAGGCACTCTTCGGTTCTGCCACCACTTTCCATTCTTGGTAACATGGTCTAGTAGTAGAGTCCTTTAAGTTCCTGGGCTCTATAATTTCTTATAACTTAAATTGGTCAAGCAACATCAATAGTATTATTAAAAAGGTCCACCAGAGGCTGTATTTCCTGCGTCAACTAAGGAAATTTAAATTGTCCCAGGAAGTGTTGACCCAATTCTACAGAGGCAACAAATCGAAACTTCTTTCCAGTAGCACCTTAGAGACCAACTGAGTTTGTTCCTGGTATGAGCTTTCGTGTGCATGCACACTTCTTCAGATACATGCACACGAAAGCTCATACCAAGAACAAACTCAGTTGGTCTCTAAGGTGCTACTGGAAAGAATTTTCGATTTTGTTTTGACTATGGCAGACCAACACGGCTACCCACCTGTAACAACAATTCTACAGAGGCATCATTGAAACTGTTCTCTGTAATTCTATAACAGCTTGGTACGTGCATGCACACGAAATACGTGTATGCACACGAAATACGAGATACGTGCATGCACACGAAAGCTCATACCAGGAACAAACTCAGTTGGTCTCTAAGGTGCTACTGGAAAGAATTTTCGATTTTGTTTTGACTATGGCAGACCAACACGGCTACCCACCTGTAACACCAATTCTACAGAGGCATCATTGAAACTGTTCTCTGTAATTCTATAACAGCTTGGTACGGTACAGCCTCCAAGAGAGACAAGAAAAGGCTCCAACAAGCTGTAAGAATTGCAGAAAGGGTAATTGGTGTTAGCTTGCCTTCAATAGAGACAATTTATGCTACCCGAGTTAGGAAGAGAGCAGAGAGAATTGTAGCAGATCCTTTACATCCCGGTCATCATCTGCTTGATTTACTTCCATCTGGACGTCGCTACAGGACTTCATATACAAAATCGGCCAGGCACAAGAATAGTTTTTTCCCTTGTGCCATTAAATTGTTAAATTCGTAGTTGTATAGCTTAAGGGGAGGTAAAATATGGGTGGGGTTTCTTTGCTTCTTTGTATTGTGAGAGGAACAGTGTCTGTATGTTTACATTGCAATGTAGCCGAAACAAATTCCAAGTATGTTGGAAAATGTACTTGGCCAATAATAAATTATTCCTATTCCTATTCCTAAACTTTTCAGCAGTATCATTAATGGATAGAGTAGCTCTGTTGCAGGAAAAGTATGCAAGTTTCATTGTGAACTTGTTTGGTAACTGGTGTGGAGTGACCAGTACTCATGCAATTGACCAAGTCTAAGTTATTATGTCCCCAACAGCCATGTCACAGTGTTGCCCTCAGGAGGACTTTGATTCAGATGACTAAGCAGTCCTCAGCACCCCTTTCTCCACTATCCAGGCTTGAAGATGTGTCTCTCCCAGAACAGAAGAAAAGAAGAGCCTTCTGAATCAGGTCAATGTCCTATCTAGTCCTCTCCTCGTGGTGGCAAACCAGTTGCCTGTGGGAAGCCCACAAGCAGGATTTAAGCACAAGAGAACCGTCTTCTCCTGAGGTTTCTAGTAACTGGTACTCAGCAGCATTGCTGCCTTAGACCGCGGTGGTGAAGCCGAGTCATCATGACTAGTAGCCATTGATAGCCTTATCCAGGGCCATCTTAAGCATATCCGGCGCTGTGCTGCAAAGCTCCCTCTGGTGCCCCCCCCATTTCCTAGAGTTGTCCACTTTTCTTTTAGGGAGGACGGTGCTGCCAGCAGGGCTGGAGCAGGCAGGCAGCGGCTGGAGGGCAGCTCCTCCAGTGGAGAAGAGGCGGAGGCTGGATGCAGTGCCTCCCAGCTCAGCTGGCCTTTTCGTGCCACAGTGGCCACGGCAGCTGAGGCTCCGGGCGCAACACTGCTTCGGCACGGCAAGGTGGAGGCAGGCGAGGGCGGTGAGCTGATGCCGGGAGGTGCTGTGTCCAGCCTCCGCCTCTTCCCTGGCGCCCTCCAGAACTTGGCGCCCCGGTGCCCCACACCACTAGCCTTTATGGGTAAGATGCCCCTGGCCTTATCCTCCTCTATGAATCTGTCTATTCCTCTTTTAAAGCCATCTGTGTTGGTGGCCATTGCTGCCTCCTGTGGGAGGGAGTTCCATGGTTTAAATCTGCACTGAGTGAAGTAGTACTTCCTTTTATCTGTCTTGAGTCGGTTGATATCATGCAAGTTCAATCCAAGCAAGGCAAAGAGCTTAAAAGCTCTTTAAATGTCAGGTCTGCTTGTGGTAAACTAGCACATAAAGAGTTTTTAAGCTCGTTGTTCAACAAGCAAGGCCTGCTCAGCAAGCAGGTGATGGAAGTATGGGGAGGCTTTTCTTTCTTTCTCTCTGTCCCCCCCCACTAGCTGTGGGAGTGACTGCAAGGGTATGGGTATACCAGAATTTTGGGTATACATGGAACCCTTGGAACCCTTGGAAGGGAGGGAGACTGTTCATCAGGCAATAGCTTTTTCCACCTGCCTTGCCCTACTCTCCAGCCCTAAGCACCTTCAGAAGGCAGAAGGCAGAGGCCCAGTATACCTGAAGGAGCATCTCCACCCCCATCGTTCAGCCTGGACACTGAGGTCCAGCTCTGAGGGCCTTCTGGTGGTTCCCTCACTGCGAGAAGTGAGGTTACAGGGAACCAGGCAGAGGGCCTTCTCGGTAGTGGTGCCCGCCCTGTGGAATGCCCTCCCATCAGATGTCAAGGAAATAAACAACTATCTGACTTTTAGAAGACATCTGAAGGCAATCCTGTTTAGGGAAGTTTTAAATGTTAAATGCTGTGTTGTTGGAAGCCACCCAGAATGGCTGAGGAAAACCGGCCAGATGGGCAGGGTATAAATAATAAATTATTATTATTAATAATTATTATTATTTGTGTTCTTGTCTGGCTGGGATGTGTCCTCAACTCCAACAATGCCTCTTGGTTGCCTGGATGGAGGGGTGGGGGGTGGGGGTGAAGAATCTAGCTTAGTTAGTAAAGGTAAAATCATACAGTCACCCGGAAGGGAATGCAGCCATCGGGCTGAGAATGGTCTCCCCCTCCTTGAAGGCAGGCACTGAAGCAAGCTATGTGGGAATAAACATACCGTACTCTCTTTATTGAGTTCACAAAGCAAAAACATCACAGTTATCAAAAGCCTTTTCTGTTCCTGCTGCCACCATGATTAATGAATTGATTAATTACATGATCGTTCATTTATACCGTAGAAATTTAAAGAAAGAATTTTACATTTGCATGACATTCAATTACGTTAAAAGGCGTGGCTGTCCATTTAAGATGGTACAGAAATGGGCATGACTATTAAACAGCCCTCCTTAAGCCCCCTTTTGTGCCACGGCTGTGAAGAGTGGATGCAAATCGTGTGGCTGTGGCCACTCCTCATCTTCCCCTGCAGTGGGTGCAAAAGCCATCTGAGACAGGGGGCAGAGCAGGCTCACTTCACTGCAGTGTGTGTCTCTGTGTTTGTGCAAGTGAAGGAAGCAGCTTCCGCCCACCCTCAAGAACAGGAGGAGTTTAACATAATCAATAAGAATCGAGAGTCTCCGATTTGTGGGTGGCCCAGTGGAGGAAAGAGGTTGGGGTTCATCTTTAGATCTATCTTTGATTCCACAATGCTGGTGAAAGTACCAAAGAGTCACATCTGCACAGTTCAGACGCAAGATGTTTTCTGTTTCACGGGCTTGTTTGTTGTCTCTCGCTCTCCTTTTTTGACGGAAATAAATTACTGAGTTTCACCTTTGCTTTTCGGAATACAGCTGCAACTTTCTCTTTTGTCCCTTTCATAAGGTGTTTTGTAGCCTCTGATGATGCTGACCATGCTTTGCTCATCTGATTGGAGAAAGAAGAAGGGAGGTTGAGGCCTGATTCCATCAGCAACCCTCCCTACGTTGACCCCCCCCCCCTGCCAGGGGACCCCTTCCCCTGAACCCCTGTTAGAATTGCATTTGGAAGGTCAGTGTGGTAGGCTGAGAAAAGTGGTAGTGCGCTCCTTGGGGAGCTGTATGGTGGTGCACTGGATTCTGCTAAGGCCTGATTCAAATCAAGCCTATGTGGATGCCCCAGAGTCATCCATGACTGTCAGGGCAGAGTAGGCTTCAGGCAGGAAGGTGAGATAGAACTTCTGAAACACTGTTACAGAGGCAAGCCATGGACAAGGCAAGTTCATTGCCTTTGCCAAACAGCTTGCAACTGTGCACACTTCAAAAGTGACCCCCCCTACCTTTAGTCAGTTGTGGGGAGGCACAAGCCCTGAACTACAGTGGAATGCACTAGCTCAGAAGGTGGCAGACTCTCCTTCCTTGAAGAGTTTCAAACAGAGGTTGGATGGCCGTCTGCTAGGGATGTCTTAGTTGTGATTCCTGCATCGCAGGGGGTTGGCCCAGATGACACCTGGAATCCCTTCCAACTCTGCAGTTCTATGATTTTATTATTCTACGGCAGGAACAAATTCAGGGCAGAACAAGCAGTTGCTTGGGAAATGACTTATAATGAAATGGGTGGTGGTGGTAGGGAAACCAGAGGCATTCCTTTAGGGCGGGGGTCTGCAACCCGCGGCTCCGGAGCCGCATGCGGCTCTTTCACACCTTTGCCGCGGCTCCGACGGCTGCACCCGTGCCCTCCTCTTCTTCTCCAGCTGGCCGGCGGCGGCCCGCCCCCAAGGCTGAGGCTCATGCGCCGTGCCTCGTTTATGCCAGCGCAGGCGCAGCAGCAGACAGCAGCAGCTTCCCTCCTTGGCGCCTGTCCCAGAGGTGTGACTGCTACTGCTGGCGAGGAGCTGCTGGTGGTGGTGTGGAGCTGCTGCTGGCTCGAGGCGAGACGACGAGGTAGGCAGCTGCGGGCTGGGCCAGGGGCGGCGGGCTGCGGGCGAGGAGGAACAAGCCCTCTTTTAAAAAATTGTAGAGGAAGCGGGGCCTGCCTGGATGTGTGTGTGTGTTGGGGGGGGGATGAAGTGGAAAATCAGAGTAAAGCCAGCAAATGGTCTGGAGGAGAGGTGTACGTGTGTGTGTTGGGAGCCGGTCGTTGTCTTTGGTGAGCTCTTCGGGATTAAGGGCAACAGGCGTCCCCCCCTCAACCTCGTTTATTTCATAATCATTGGGGAGAAGTGCGCGTGGAGGAGGCCCCAAATAAATCTGTAGCGATGAAACAAAAAGCAATTTGGGAGTCAGTTCCATTTATCAGCGGCTCTTACTCCTGAGTAGACGCGCCTAGCATTTTTCACTTCTGAGGGTGTTGCATCTTGAAGTTGTCTACTCAGAAGTAAGTCTCATTGCGCTCCATGGGACTTACTTCCGAGTAAGTTTGCAGCCACATGTCTGAGGCAGACAGGTCTCACATGTCACAAAATTACCAAATGTTTACCAAATGGGTCTCTGCAGGGAAGGAGGGGTGAGGGATTTAATTGTTCCAGGAATTAAAGAAGATTACCATCTCAAAGGAATGGCCAGGCTACTGAGAAGAGGCATCAGATAAGGCCTTTTCTGGGTGATGAGCTTGGGTTACACCTCTTCCGTGATTGATGTTTCTGGGGGTGGGCTAGACTCCAGGAGGGATTTTAAAATGTCTTTATAATAAGCATGCTTGCTTTGCTTCTCAATCTTCTCTGGTTGGCCTCTGTTTTTTACTCCTACCAATGGAGAACCTGCAAAGGACTTTGCAAGGGCTCTTGTGTACCCCATAAAATAAGGGAATAAGGGCAGATTTTTCTTACAACAGCAGCATAACCGATTATGCAACCTGCAAAGGACTAAAGGCGTGTGTTGTTACTATTGAATATAGAATAAATCTTCATTGTCATTGTCCCCTTGTGTGAAACAACGAAATTGCTCTATTAAGCGCCATAGTGGGATTTGATGGTGTGTTGTTGTTGTTGTTTTTAAGGGGGCATGCACTGGCCTTGAGTGAAAAACGCACTCACCCTTTTGCTTATATTGTTAGAATCATAGAACTGTGGAGTTGGAAGGGACACCCGAGGGTCCTCTAGCCAACCCCCGGCAATACAAGTATCTCAACACGTGCTCTCCCATCCAGTTTGAAACCATACTGGGCCCTGCTTAGTTATTTAACTTAGTAGTTGCCTAACATGGGGGTTGGGGTGGGAGTCTCTGGGCAATTTGCCATCAAGCAAAAATTTTGCTGGTCCTCTTCCTTATATTATCACCGTTCTTAATGCTATTTATTAGTTGCCTAACACAGGGGAGTCTCCAGAAGCGAAAGGTTCGTTGAGACCTCTTACTTGTATTACTATTATTGGTAACATTAATATTGTTATTGTTATTTCATTTGTTGGTTGCTTGGGGGAGCCTCTGTGTGACTCAAGCAGCATCTGCATTGGGGTATACTGCATTTGGGAGGGACTGTGTTGTTTGCTAGTGTTGTTTGTGTTGTTTGCTAGGGCTTTCAAAAAGGTGTTGAACGGCCTTATTTGCACATGGTTATGCATACCAGAAACAATATATGCAGTGTTATATTTGTTTTAAATGTCGCAATGGTTTTGCGGCTCCCAGGTTTTTTTTTTCCTTCGGAAACGGGTCCAAGTGGCTCTTTTTGTCTTAAAGGTTGCAGACCCCTGCTTTAGGGAATGGTACAGATAGAGGCTCCCAGGGGCCAGAAGAGCACATTTATATATGCAGCTACAGCAACTCAGATTTTGTAACCTCAAAAATGGAGGATGGGAGAGGTCCCAAGGAAGGAGCAATGGCAGCTAAAATTGATGGAGTATGCAGAGTTAGCAGGCCTAACTAGCAGGGTAAGAGAAGAAGACGATTGAGTTTATAAAGAGGATTGATTTTTGTGTGTGGAGTAACTTTAAAATAACTGAAAGCAAGTGAAACCATTAGCAAGATTAATGTGCATTCAACAGTTACAATTTTGTTTGAGGTGATATGAAAAGGAGGGGAAATTAGATGGTTGGAATAGAATATGCAGTAAGAATGGGAAACTTAAAAGAACCATGGAAGGAGAAGAAGGGAAATTGGTGTATTTTTTTATTTTTATTGGTGGATGTTTATTCGTTGAAATTCTATAACTGGAAACTTTAATTAAAAAATAATATATGATAAAGGCTAAGTAGTTGCTGGAATGCCCCAGGGCCTGATTCAGACCCTGCCTGGATTGAGGCCATAGGGCAGATGGGAGGCAAGAGCTGTGAACACTCCTAGGATCCAGCCCTACCGAAGGATTCTGTGAATAGGACTGGGATTTTCTGGATGCAAAGCAAGCAGCACAACTGCTGAGCTCCCATCCTTCCCCAAACTCATCAGAACTGCATGTAGAATTGCCTGTACCTACCTGCTCCTTGAATTTTGCAAAGTCACTTTCCTCTTCCGCTTTAGCTGTTTTGCTGTCATCCTTCTTGTCCTGAGCCGAAATGCTCACAGTCAAAACCAGAAGTGCTGCAGATAGCAGGATGGGCCACAACTTCATGATGGGTCAAATTCGGAATTCCTCCTTCGGCTGGCAGAAAGGAATAGAGGTGAGGAAGGGTTGCTCCTTGTCTCTGCTCTGCCTGAGGTGGAGCTCTGCCTTCTTTATATAGCCCTTGTTGAGATCTGTTGGGCGATGCTACCTATTTCTGGCCTCAAACCAGAGATAGGGAGAGCAATTGGTCATCTTGTGTGGGGAACACCGAGTTCCTTGCCAGGGCTGAGTAGATTTCCTCCATTCTCTTCCTTGACTGTTCCTCTGGTTCATTCCACTCTGGGTCTCACCCTTCCTGGCTTAGACATTTCTGATATTAATTGAGCTCAATACCTACATTTGCTCTTTTCTCGTCGTAATATTCTGCAGTCGTCTGAGTTATCAGGAGTCCCAGAGATGTGATCGTGGACAGCGGAGTCTTGTCTCTTTTCTCTTCTAATATAGTTTGCCCCACTGTGAAAGTATTATTTCGCTACTGTTTTGTATGTATGTTTGTTTGTTTGTTTGATGCCAATAAAAGGTTGATGATGATATTAATTGGAAAATTTAATAAATTCCTTATTAAAAAAAAGACATTTCTGATATTGACTCCAAATTTGCATCATGCAAAGTTTGCCACAGCTCCCCAGTCCTTTTGAAAAAAATAACCAATGTAGCTTCCCCAACATATTTAAGAGGTACATTAACTTTTCAACAGTACCATTAATGGGTACAATAACTCTGTTGTAGGAACAGTATGCAGGTTGTATAATGTGCTTGGTTGGTTACAGGTGTGGACTGACCAGCACACTGACGGAAGCCTAACTTATAATGTCATCATTGCAATATTGTCCTGAGGTGGGCTTGGAGTTATATGACTCCCAAGTCCTCATGTCCCCATTTCCACTACCCAGGCTTGAGGATGTGGCTCTCCCAGAATCTTCAGCCTCTGAAAATGACTCGGTTGTATGTCATCCTGCTCCGCAGACATGCATGAAGGTGTGACTGCAAAACCAGCTGTCTGTGGTTGTTCTTCAACCCTAACCCACTAACAGGTTTGTTGCAAGGATAATGCCCAGTGCATCAACCTGGGCTCCATGGGAAAACAATGCATAGTTAAACTTAGATGGTATTGGAGGATTAAACAAATTCATGGAGAAGAAGGCATTGAAGGCTACTAGCTGTAATAGCTATGTACTGCCTCTGCAGTCAGAGGCAGTAACGCTTCTGAGTACCTGTTTTTAGAGACCACAGGAGTGGGAGAGTGCTCTTATGCTGTGATCCTGCTTGCAGTTTCCCCAAGGCATCTGTTTGGCCCATGTGAGAACAGGATACTGGATTAGATTGGCCTGATCCAGCAGCTCTTCCTTTGTTATTATCTTCATTCCAGTTTCTTATCTTTATTCTCTGTTGCACCAGGGCTTCTTCCCCTCTTTCTAGGTCCTGGGCTGGGACCCACAGGGAAGAGTTGGTGATTATTGAGTAAGGCAGGGCGAATTAGCACCCTGGACAGCTCCCAGCAAGATGTTGCCTCAGCAAAGGTCAGTTAACTCTGGCAAAACTTGTTGGAAAACGCTCTGGGGGTGCCTGCAAGCCACCGGAACTCTGAGTGTCCTCTCCAGCTCCAAGAGAACAAACAGGCACAAGTAAAAGTGAAAGTACATTACAAAGTACATACAGCGGAAGAGATAAGACTGTCTTCCATTTCCCACACTCTTCTCAGACAGGCATGTGATTTACACCAATCACAAATGCAGCCTCAGAGGAGTGAAAATGCTAACAAAACTTTTTCCTGAAGCATCTATGCCCTCCCAGAAGAGTCATCTACAACCCTTAAACAGCCCATAGCTGATTTTGAAGTTACAGCCTCCTGTCCAGTGGTGCAGTAGGAGAAGCTACATGGAAAGAGATGCTGGGAGCTGTTTTCCGATGGATCTGGAAGGCAGCATATTGACTACATCAGCCCAAAAGCCTGAAAGAGTTCTGCTACTGTTCTACTGTAGCTTGGCACTCACCCAGGAGGTGGGAGCAATTGTGAGAGGTTGGCAAGGAAAGGCAAATCAGGATCCCACAGATCTCACAGTGGGAGTCTGAAGATAGTGGAAGAGCCATGTCCTCAAACCTGGATAGTGGAGAAGGAGCAACTGAGGTCTTGAGCATCATCTAGGTCCAAGTCCTCCTCAGGGCAACTTTGTCATATGAATGTTGTGGACAATATAAGTTAGGCTTGGTTAGTAGCATGTTTCACTGTGTAAGTCACTCCCCACCAGTAACCTACCAAGCTCATTAAACAACTTGCATACTGTTCCTGCAGCAGAGCTGTTGTACTCTTGGAAAATTAACGTACCTGTTCAATACATTGTCAAAAGGTGCCATACTTTTTTCTGCAAAAGCCATTGAGCAGCCTGGAGATTGGAACAGCAACAAGGTGATAAGCCTTAGACATCTCAACAGAGTTGCTGTACTCCTTAATGTTGAAACGTTATTGTACCTCTTAAATACACCTCTTAAGTATTCATTTTTTGCAGTGGAACAGAATTTTGGGCTTCCTGACTAGAGGAATAATAGACTCACCAGGTGCTCTCTGAACCCTGGAGTCAGACAAGGTGCTTAACGAAGTTGCTAGCCACCTCTTAAATAAATATTTGTAATGTTAACATTGTAAAAGAGAGAGAGAGAGAGAGAGAGAGAGAGAGAGAGAGAGAGAGAGAGAGAGAGAGAGAGATTACAGCCGTAATATATCATGTGAAAAATCCCCCCCCCCCAAAAAAAACTATCACCTCTTCTCAGAACTGATGGGGAAATGATTTGTATCTAATGTTGGAGCACCTTATACAAAACAGATCAGAGTCATGTGGGCAGATCCACATCCTACATTTAATGCACACAATTTACCTGCAAAGCATCCTGGAAACTGTAGTTTGTTAAAGGGTTCTAAGAATTGCAGCTCTGTGAGAGACAAATTTCAGTTCCCATGTATTCTTGTGGGAAGTCACATGCTTTAGGCACATGGTGTTCATCTGCCCATGATGTCTTGTCAGGGACTGGCTGGATGAGGAAGGGTAGTGGGTGCCTCCTGCTCAAGAACCTCCCAGGGATGACTCAGAGGAGAGTGGTGGTGCGATACTGGAGACCAGTTGGAGGAGGGAACAAGCTGGGAGGTGGTAGAACAGGAAGTGTGAGTGTGAGTGAACACGGTGAGTCAAAGAAGGAAGCCGTTCAAGGACGGGAGCGGGGAGGTACTGAGGGTCTCAGTGTGAGCTCAGACTCTGAAAGAGGAGCCAGATGCTGTTTCAGTTTCACAGCAACGGGCTGGTCACTCTAGAGGAGCGTCTCCACCCCCATCGTTCTGCCCGGACACTGAAGTCCAGTTTCGAGGGCCTCCTGGTGCTTCCCTCACTGTGAGAAGCCAATGACTCTCCAGGGTTTCAGGCAAGAGGTCTCTCACATTGCTGCCAGGAGATGCCCCTTTCCATCCTCCATCCAGACAAGCAAGAGCCAATGTCAGAGTTGAAGGATACGTTTTGCCAAGGCCAGTGAGAGCCAGAGTCCTATGGGCCAGGTAGAGTGGCCAACCAGCTGCCTCTGGGAAACACACAAGTTCAAGAGCACTCTCAGCTCCTGAAGTTACCAGCAACTGCTTTTCAGAAGCATTTCTGCTTCCAACGATGGAGGCAGAGCGTAGCCATCATGGCTAGTAGGCAGTGATAGCCCTCTGCTCCATGAACTTGTCTAATGCTCTTTTAAAACCATCTAGGTCAGTGGCCATCACTGCCTCCTGTGGGAGTGAGTGCCATAATTTAACTATGCACTGCATGAAGCAGTGCTTCCTATTACTCATCCTGAATCTTCTGACATTCAGCTTCAGTGGAGGCCCATGAGTATTATCAGAGAGGGAGAAAAGCTTTCCTCTGTTCACTGTCTCTATGCCATGTTGCAGGTGGGTAGCCGTGTTGGTCTGCCATAGTCGAAACAAAATAGAAAATTCTTTTCAGTAGCACCTTAGAGACCAACTGTGTTTGTTCTTGGTATGAGCTTTCGTGTGCATGCACACTTCTTCAGATACCATGCCATGTGGAAATTTTATAAGCTTCTATCATGTCATCAGTCAGGCTTCAGGGAATCTGATCCCTCCCACGGTAGGCAGCCAAGTATTAGATAAACAAGGAGAGTTCTTACCAAGTCTTTTATTCAATATTCACAGAGAAAGAGATAGCAATGCCATCTTTCTTAGATAATGGAGTTGCTCCAAGTAAAGCCCCACCCCTCCGTCTCTCCCCTTATACATCATTCCTACAGTGGCTAATCTGTGCCTTCTACCTATGAGCTCTCTGCTCTCCTACTTTCAATCCCCTCCGGGTTCTGGGGGGGGGGGGGGGAGTCTGGCATGCTTTCTAAAGACACTGAGTCACCTGTCTCTCCCCTGGTGGTGCTTCTTTTTCTTCCTGCTCCTCTCCCATTATTTCCCAGCTTCTCTCCTCCTCTGCTTCTGAGCTATGCTCTCCCACAGACCACTGTCTTCATCTTCTCTGGAAAGTTCAGGAGGAGGGGGAGGCAGTCTCCACTATTCCTCCTCCACTGTCCAGTCCCTGACATCACCTCTTACTCACCTTTTCTATGAATCCAAAAGTCCCAAATGAGGCAACCTTACTTGTAGGGGAGTTACTTTATTCCCTTCAACATTTTGGCTGCCCTTTTCTGAACCATCCTGAAAACCAACTCCTCTACTTTACTTGCTGGTGTACATCAACAAAAAGTAAGTTGTTGGGGTTCTAGGAAGGGAGAATGCGCTTGTGCTCAGGTCTGGCTTGGTCCCTGTGAAAATGGCATCTGGTTGGCCCCTGTGAAGATGGGATGCTGAGCTGCATAGGTCACTGGCCTGATGCAGCAGAGCTTTTCTTAGGTTATTATCACCCTAGTGGCAGTGGAAGTATTGTGGGATGGGGAAATAGAGGGGAACCCCCTGTTCAGTACAGTTTTCCTTCCCCTCATTGGCCAGGGAATATCTGAGCCATGACAGCCTCATAACCGATTAGGGCCCCAGCAGACTCTGAAACTGGCTGCGTGGAAAACAGATGTCTGCCAAGACCAAAGGTAAATGGTGTCCCCATTAATGTTCTTCCTGCTCCATAGCCAACAATGCATTACAACCCAAGCCACGCTTGATAAAACATACCAGCTGAGTGGCCAGGCACAAACCCAGATTCTTTCTTGCTCATGGAGAAGAGTATATAAAGAGAGCTGGTGCCATCACCCAGGACAGAACAGGTGACCAGGTGACTCCATTGACAAGCGTGGAGCCATCATGAAGTTCTCCGCCACCCTCTTTGTTGCCGTGCTGCTGATCTGGTCCATGATAGCTCTGGATGGGGTCCAGGCTGAGGATTCAGCCCAGGGCAAGACGGTAAGTAGAAGAATATAAGGAGAGCCCTGAAGCTGAATCAGGCCAGGGGTCCATCTAGTCCAGCATTCTCTTCTCACAGTAGTCAACCGAAGGGGAAGCCCACTAGCAGGCCCTGAAGGCAACAGCCATTCTCCCTGCCACTTGGGATTCCCAGGAACTGATATTAACAAGGAGTTGTCATTTGCTGTTTCAAACTGAACATGGCCATCCAAGGGGCGTCGAATGTGCTCAGGTCCTGCTTGTGGGTTTCTTGTGGACTTCTGGATGGCCGCACTGGGAACAAGATACTGCACCAGATGGGCTATCTAATGGGACTCCTCTCAGATCTCCGAAGACACAGGGTGGTATCCAATGCTTGTCCTCCTCAGAGTAGACTCATTAAAGTTAAGAGGCATGGCTATCTTAGGTCCATTAACTGCAAGGAATCTACTCTGAGTAGTAATTCTTTGGATGCATCTATCTTTTTCTTTTCTTTTCTTTTCTTTTCTTTTCTTTTCTTTTCTTTTCTTTTCTTTCATCTACAGTTCCATTGCTCCTCTTGCCACTGAAGAACTGCTATGGGAAGCCACTGTGATCACAAGGATCATCACCGATGTTAATAGACAAATTTGTGCTTGGCCATTTCAATGGGTATTCTGTGAGTAGGACTAGCACTTACTACCTGTGGCATCTGAACTGGAATTGTTTTCAGATGTTGTTAGATGAGTTAATTCATTTATCTCTTGTTTGTTTGCTGCCCCAGAGGAAGGGCAGGATATAAATACAATTAATAATAATTATGGTAACGGTAATAATAACTAAATCTCAACAACTCATAGAAAGCTGCCTTCTGCCAAGTTGGACTATTGGTTCTTCAATGTTATCTATGAATTGACTGGTTGTAGCTCTCCAGGGGTTCAGTCGGGGCTCTTTTCTATTCCCACCTGCAGATGCCAGAGATTAGGTAAAAAGGATGGTTAGGCCCAGTCAAAGGCGACTATGGGGTTGCACGGCTCATCTCATTTTTCAGGCCAAGGGAACTGGCATTTGTCCACAGACAGCTTTCTGGGTCATGTGGCCAGCATGACTAAACTGCTTCTGGTGCAACAGAACACTGTGACGGAAACCAGAGCACACGGAAACGCCATTTATCTTCCCGCCATAGTGGTACCTATTTATCTACTTGCACTGGTGTGCTTTTGAACTGCTAGGTTGGCAGGAGCTCGGAAAGAGCAACAGGAGCTCGCCCCATCACAGGAATTTAAACCGCTGACCTTCTGATCGGCAAGCCCAAGAGGCTAAGTGGTTTAGACCACAGTGCCACCCACGTCCTTGGTACCTTGGACCTTCTGCATGCAAAGCAGATGTTCTACCATTGAGCTAATAATAATAATAATAATAATAATAATAATAATAATAATAATAATAATAATAATTTTTTATTTATACCCCGCACTCCCTGGCCAAAACAGAGCAGCTAACATCAAATGTATAACACATTAACCTAAAATCAGGCAAACAATTAAAATACATCCTAAAATCAGATCAGGATCAGAATAAAATCCAATCAGATGGCAACCTGCAGATTAGGGTTGGGGACCTTAAATGCTCACCAGGCCCAACTGTTTGTGCTGAACTTATATGGGCCTGTGAGAAAAATTGGGAGGCCACTTTCATGCAAGTTCTGATGAAGGGGAGGAGGAGTCAGACTGAACCCCAACCCAAGGCCTGGCAGAACAGCTCCATCTTGCAGGCTCTGCGGAAAGATGTCAAATCCCGCAGGGCCCTGGTCTTTTGTGACAGAGAGTTCCACAAGGCTGGGGCCCGGCCGAAAAGGCCCTGGGCCTGGTCAAGGCCAGTCTAATTTCCTTGAGGCTCGGGACCTCCAAAATGTTATTATTTGCGGACCGTAAGGTCCTCTGTGGGGCATACCAGGAGAGGTGGTCCCGTAGGTACGAGGGACCTAGGCCTACATTCCTTCCCTCAAACTCAAGTACAATCCTAGTCTTTGTGGTTCTCATAAAGTGGTGGTTTAAAGTGAAACAGAGGAAGCTGACTAATACTGAGACAGTCCATATAGCTCAGTATTGTCCACCCTGAGAAACAAAAGATCTCCAAGGTTTAGGACAGGAGACCCGGCAAGCCCACCTGGGAATGCCATTGTATGTGGGGCTACCTTTGAAGGTGACCCGGAAACTACAACTAATCCAGAATGCGACAGCTAGACTGGTAACTGGGAGGGGCCACTTGAAATACCTACATTGGCTCCCAGTATGTTTCTGAGCACAATTCAAAGTGTTGGTGCTGACCTTTAAAGCCCTAAATGGCCTCAGTCCAGTATACCTGAAGGAGCATCTCCACCCCCATCGTTCTGCCCAGACACTGAGGTCCAGTGCCGAGGGCCTTCTGGCAGTTCCCTCGCTGCGAGAAGCCAAGTTACAGGGAACCAGGCAGAGGGCCTTCTCGGTAGTGGCACCTGCCCTGTGGAACGCACTCCTCCCAGATGTCAAAAAGAACAACTACCAGACTTTTAGAGACATCTGAAGGCAGCCCTGTTTAGGGAAGCTTTTAATGTTTAATAGACTATTGTATTTAATATTTTGTTGGAAGCTGCCCAGAGTGGCTGGGGAAACCCAGCCAGATGGGCGGGGTATAAATATGTTGTTGTTGTTGTTGTTGTTGTTGTTGTTGTTGTTGTTGTTGTTGTTGTTGTTGTTGTTTATTGATTTAAGGGTTATCATATCTGTATTACTATTGTCTGTATTCACATTGTTGTTGTTGTTCAGTCGTTCAGTCGTGTCCGACTCTTCGTGACCCCATGGACCAGAGCACGCCAGGCACGCCTATCCTTCACTGCCTCTCGCAGTTTGGCCAAACTCATGTTAGTAGCTTCGAGAACACTGTCCAACCATCTCATCCTCTGTCGTCCCCTTCTCCTTGTGCCCTCCATCTTTCCCAACATCAGGGTCTTTTCTAGGGAGTCTTCTCTTCTCATGAGGTGGCCAAAGTACTGGAGCCTCAACTTCAGGATCTGTCCTTCCAGTGAGCACTCAGGGCTGATTTCCTTAAGAATGGATAGGTTTGATCTTCTTGCAGTCCATGGGACTCTCAAGAGTCTCCTCCAGCACCATAATTCAAAAGCATCAATTCTTCGGCGATCAGCCTTCTTTATGGTCCAGCTCTCACTTCCGTACATTACTACTGGGAAAACCATAGCTTTAACTATACGGACCTTTGTCGGCAAGGTGATGTCTTTGCTTTTTAAGATGCTGTCTAGGTTTGTCATTGCTTTTCTCCCAAGAAGCAGGCGTCTTCTAATTTCGTGACTGCTGTCACCATCTGCAGTGATCATGGAACCCAAGAAAGTGAAATCTCTCACTGCCTCCATTTCTTCCCCTTCTATTTGCCAGGAGGTGATGGGACCAGTGGCCATGATCTTAGTTTTTTTGATGTTGAGCTTCAGACCATATTTTGCGCTCTCTTCTTTCACCCTCATTAAAAGGTTCTTTAATTCTTCCTCACTTTCTGCCATCAAGGTAGTATCATCAGCATATCTGAGGTTGTTGATATTTTTTCCGGCAATCTTAATTCCGGTTGGGATTCATCCAGTCCAGCCTTTCGCATGATGAATTCTGCATATAAGTTAAATAAGCAGGGAGACAATATACAGCCTTGTCGTACTCCTTTCCCAATTTTGAACCAATCAGTTGTTCCATATCCAGTTCTAACTGTAGCTTCTTGTCCCACATAGAGATTTCTCAGGAGACAAATGAGGTGATCCGGCACTCCCATTTCTTTAAGAACTTGCCATAGTTTGCTGTGGTCGACACAGTCAAATGCTTTTGCGTAGTCAATGAAGCAGAAGTAGATGTTTTTCTGGAACTCTCTGGCTTTCTCCATAATCCAGCGCATGTTTGCAATTTGGTCTCTGGTTCCTCTGCCCCTTCGAAATCCAGCTTGCACTTCTGGGAGTTCTCGGTCCACATACTGCTTAAGCCTGCCTTGTAGAATTTTAAGCATAACCTTGCTAGCGTGTGAGATGAGTGCAATTGTGCGGTAGTTGGAGCATTCTTTGGCACTGCCCTTCTTTGGGATTGGGATGTAGACTGATCTTCTCCAATCCTCTGGCCACTGCTGAGTTTTCCAAACTTGCTGGCATATTGAGTGTAGCACCTTAACAGCATCCTCTTTTAAAATTTTAAATAGTTCAGCTGGAATATCATCACTTCCACTGGCCTTGTTGTTAGCAAGGCTTTCTAAGGCCCATTTGACTTCACTCTCCAGGATGTCTGGCTCAAGGTCAGCAACCACACTACCTGGGGTGTATGAGACCTCCATATCTTTCTGGTATAATTCCTCTGTGTATTCTTGCCACCTCTTCTTGATGTCTTCTGCTTCTGTTAGGTCCTTTCCACTTTTGTCCTTTATTATGGTAATCTTTGTACGAAATGTTCCTTTCATATCTCCAATTTTCTTGAACAGATCTCTGGTTTTTCCCATTCTGTTATTTTCCTCTATTTCTTTGCATTGCTCGTTTAGAAAGGCCCTCTTGTCTCTCCTTGCTATTCTTTGGAAATCTGCATTCAATTTCCTGTATCTTTCACGATCTCCTTCGCATTTTGCTTGTCTTCTCTCCCCCGCTATTTGTAAGGCCTCATTGGACAGCCACTTTGCTTTCTTGCATTTCTTTTTCATTGGGATGGTTTTCGTTGCTGTCTCCTGTATAATGTTACGAGCCTCCATCCACAGTTCTTCAGGTACTCTATCCACCAAATCTAAATCCTTTAGGGAAAGTAACTGCCTTCCTGTTCCAGAAGGAACAGCTACTATTGGTTCATTCAAGTTGCTGCATTTGGATCCTCAGTCTTATTGGTTCCCACCAAAAGGCAGCTTTGTGATTGCTTGAGATTGTTCCCTCCAAAATGTATCCTTTCTAGCCAGTCTTCTGTCCCTATAAATGTAGCTTCCCTCTCCTCAGTTCCCCAGTCTTGTTTGCCTGAATAAAGAGTGTTACATGAAGAAGCTGTCTCCTGCCTGCTATGTCAGAGAGCTGAAATAACTTGCTGAAATCATTATCCCCACGCTACAACAACTATTATTATTGATTGAATACGGGCCTTTTGGCCTGCAAGGTAGAGGCTCTAACACTGAGCTACAGTTTGCAGTGGAAGACGGTAGTCTCTTCCATGCTTGACCAGAGGGACAAAGGTTCCAGTCCACACTTGTTAGGGGAGGAAGGGTGTCTGCAGATGCTGGTTCATGATATCAACTATCTTCTCTTTGCTACCAACAGGGGGCATTGAACGATGTGATTCATGCAATCAGGAAACGTTCCTCAAAGGCAAAGAGGAATGGAATTGAGGTAGCCCTTCTTGTGAATGGGATAACTAATTCTGTTGCAAAGTCTGGCAAGCCTAAGGAATATCAGCCTACACCAGACCACCCAGTTGCTATGTCATAACAACTTGTCCTTCCTGCCTGCTGCTGGCCCTCCTCGAGGCACCTCCACTTCTGCAACCAGACCCTGCAATTCTCCAGTTCATTTTGATCTAACCTCCGATGCCTCCCTCCCCCCAAAGATGCTCAGAAGTTCAGCACATGGTCTTCAATCACCTGCCCACCACCAGTCATTTCTCTCCATGCAGAAGGACCCCAGCACTGGGGCATCAATTCCAATGGCCCAATCAAAAAATAAAGGTCATCCAGCATTTCTCTGTGTCTGTTTTTAACTGGAATTAATGTCATGTCAGTTGAGTTTCAAGCAGCAGAGGTTTATTCACTAAGGCTGCCCCACTGAGCTGTGATTATCATTGGAGGCTCAGGTGGCATTGGCAAGGAGTACTTTTTTCCAGCTCCAACTGGTTCACCAGCTATGGCCCCTTTTGGACACAGATGACTTGACCTCTGTGCTCCATGCTCTGGCAACTCCCAGGCTAGACCTCTGCAAAGTGCTCTACATGGGGCTGCCCCTGAAGACAACTCAGAAACTTCCTTTGGTTCATAATACATCAGTGATATAGTCTTGTTGGCTGTACTGATGATCTCTAATAATAATTCAAACCAAATGTCATTAAAATAAACCTAACAACTACCAAATATATAATTAAATCCAAAATGCATATACATTGCACATGAAAACAGACTTGTTCTTAAGGATATATCACTGAAGAAGCCCGAAATTGCCAAGAGAGTGCGCTATCCACAAGCCTCAGTAAACGGGCCACAATGGGGGCATAGCGGTCTTGTAACTGGTCGGAATGCAAAGGCGAAACAGGTGCAGAACGCCGGCACCCTTTCTTTTTCATCAGCATGCCTTGGTCATTGCGAACAACGACGAACTTACCCGTTGTTGGAATCTTCATGAACTTATCTACAAACATCAAGAAAACCAAAACCAGAAGCAGGCACTTGAAAAATCTAGTGAAACCAGACTTTATAAGTTCATTTTAGTGGGGGTAATTCGTTAATTTCTGAGGCATTGTGTCAGGATTTGTCTTTGTCTTATAAATTCGATAAACAATGTACATCATCTAGGTCATAATTGTTTGTATTATCTTCGCCATTGTGTTGCTTGGGTTATACCACCACTGTCTTAGATGATGGCTTCGAGTCTCCTCAAAATAACTAAGCAAGTATTAGAAGTCACCCCAGAACTGGCCCTACTAAACATCTTCTGAAACAATAATGCCCTCTCACATCACAAAGAGCTCATAATGACCTAGATCGAAGTCCACCCATGTGAGGGGGGTATCTGATCAGGGAGAATTTTGGTCATTCTGGTTTAGTGTCTATGAAGCAGAAACAAAATTAATGGGCATACCATTTTCCATCATCTGTGTTAGTTCCACATGGGCAGTAGCAGAAACTGCCAGGGCCATGATCTGAGACCAAGCCATAATGGATAATCTCTAACGGAGCCTGCAGAAATACTTGAGAGCATTTTTGCACATTCTCTGGGCATTGTGCACATCTTCCAGCCAATATGCAGTACCGCCAATAAAAAAAATCCCCTGCTCTCTGTATCTTATCCACAGACGCGTGCAATTCTCTGCCCCCTGAAAATGGTGGCAGGCCAGGTGTGGAGTGCAGGCCAGATATCCCCACTTGCTGGTGTACAGGACTGAGCTGGGATCAAGGACACTGATTCAAGGGCGTATCTGATCGGGAAAAGTTTCAGCAATTAAATATGGAGCAGGAAGAAAAACCAAGGTCATGGCGTTATGCATCAGCCTCATCAACTCTGTTCTTTCCACATGGCCAGCACCAGATATTGCCAGTGCCGTGTTCCATTGAGAGGCACATCCACCAAGACATGAAAAATGAGTCATATAACTCATTATCAAATCCAATTCTTGTCTCTCATAGATTGCCTTTATGCCTCTTATGAATCTACCCCACCCAAATCCACCCAGTCTAATATTGCCTTAAAAAAATTCCATGAAACTTTATCAAATCCTTTTTCGGCATCCACAAATATAAAGGAAGCTTTCTTACTGGGCTTTGTGTCTAAATATTCATTCATATCTATCACTATCCTCATATTTTCACTCATTTTCCTGCCCGTTAGAAACCCAGCCTGTTCCTTATTCAGTCATTCAAAACAGTTTTTAATCTTGTGGCTAGTATCTCTGCATAAATTTTGTAATCATTATTAAATAGTGATATAGGTATGTAATTGTTTATAACCTCCTTGTTTCTTCCTTGTTTTGGAATCATTACTATGTGTGCCTGTTGCCATGTATTAGGTATTTTCCCATCTTCTATTTTATTTAGGAGTGTTTTCATAGGCCCTCTAATTTATAATGGAGAGCTGTAAGCCTGTCCGGACCTGGAGATTTCCCTAGTTTGATCCTGTTTATAGCTTGATGGATATCGGTGCATTTAGGTATTTCATCTTCTCAATCATGATTTTGGGTATGTCTTTTCCTTGTAGGTATTTTGTTATGTCTTCATCTGTTTCACAGTCTACATTATATAGTTTTTTGAAGTAGCTAACAAAGCATTTTTTTTACCGTATATCCATGGGATTTTCTAATGTTTTCCCACTTTCTATTATTTTATCAAATATTTTTTCTGTTTCTTTTTCAACTGCCATGGCAACATTTTCCCTCTCTTTGATTTTCTCTCTGTGTCTATTCTGTCCAAGATGTGATTCTCTCTCTTTCTGTTCTGTCCAAGAAGTGATTCCATTGAAGTCACCATCAAAATAATCTCATCATTTATACATCCCAAAAGTTTGCCTTCTACCTCCTTAAAGAATTGTGTTTTATTCCCATAGGGTGCGTAAATTCCTACTATTACTATTTGTTCTTTTCCTCTAGTTATCTGTACTCCCAAAATCCTTCCCTCGTTGTCTTTAAAAATTGGTTTGGCTTCTAATTTTTTGTTTACATGAATTACAATTTGTTGTTTCTTTTTAGTATCTAAATATCTAATATCTAAAGAGATAAATTCTTGGCCTTATTTTCTTAAACCCTTCTGTGCTTCCTATAGCTGCATGCGTTTCCTGTAAACATATTACATCCCATTGGATTTCCCCCCCCCAGAATCTGTTCTATCTTATTTCTCTTTTTTATCATTTAAACCATTAACGTTCCTAGATATAAATCTTTAAGTCCATTCCTCTTTATTTCCTATAATAATATCTTTAAAATGAAAAGGGTAAGGAGCAATAGGCAAAAGGAAACAGTGGAATTATACTTTATCTAACTTTATGTACTTGTCTTTATTTTCTTTTGTTTTTTCTTGATTTATTGTGGTTCCTGATTTATTCTGGTCCAGTGTCTCCTCCTATGTCCTTTTTTTACTTCCTCCAGAATTTTCCCACTGATGTGTTGCAGTGTATAAAGTCCAAGACACTTTGTCTGGTGTCCTGATAGTTTTCCTTCTATCTTTCTAGGTAAATGTGATTCCCTCCGGGAGCTCCCAATGAAATCTAATCAATTTTTTCTTGAGCCCCTCTGTCACTATAGTTCTGCCTTTTTCAGTATTCTTTTTGGGATTTCTTTAAAGATTGTAATAATCTTGCCATCTATTATCAACTTGGATTGTCCCTTTTTTGTAGTATCTTGTCTTTTAATAATCTTGAATTGAAAAAGATTAAACAATCCCCTGGTCCTTTAAATATTTTTGATGCATCTGATTTAATTCTGAATAATTTGTCAATGTCCAGTAGCATCTCATTTCTTGAACCACTAGCCATTTTACCAGCTCATGGATTAGCTTCTCATCGATCTGTTCCTCCTGTGTTTCCGGGACTCCTCAAAATTGGAGAATCAGCTCCTGCTGATGCATTTCCAACAAAGCTATCACATCAAGGACTTCCTCATGAGTTCTCTTTAGATTGCCTAATTCTTTGTTTGTTGCGTCTTGTGCTCTTTTAATTTCTTTATTCTCATTTTGCAATTTCTTAGATACGTCTTCTTGTTTGTTGGCTCTACCTTTGAGTTCTTGAACTGATTTGCCTAGATCTTTAGTTTCCGTATTTAAGTCCTGTATTTGAGTCGTTAAATCTATTATTAATTTTGAATTTTGTTCAATTTTGCCATCCAATGCATCTAGTTTATCATTTAAATACTTATTCATACCTATTATCACTTCATTCACATCAACATTAGCATCTAATTCCACTGCTGATTGTCTTCTTCCCTATAGGCCAGTCACAGATGTTAACGTAGTTTGGTATTTCTTGGAGCCCATTTTCAAGTTTGTTATTTCTTCCAATATATTTTTCCAAACAGGAGGGGAAAGATTGTTGGTTTTTATTTTTTTAATTTATTTTATTCTGTGTTCTGTAAAGCTAAAAAATTGTTGACTTTATCTTCCAGCTTTAAATCATACTCTGAGCTTTTCTCTATTAAAAGGGGTCCAGGGGGGGGGTTGGTGTTGGTGATAGGCGTCCCAGTGGGGTTAGATGTTATTAACAACTCATCAAAATAAATTAGTCCACAATCTTCAAAAAAATCTTAAGTCCGCTCCCACTTTTTAAACAGCTGTTTCCAACTATTTATAAGATTTCCAATTTTATGCAAATACACCTTTTTGCCTATGTCATACCTTCACACGTGAGCCGCAGACTGTTTTGCATGTGATTCAATATTTTAGATGTAATTTCTTTTCCTCACACTAGGTGGGGTTAAGCTTCTGTCTGCCTTCAGGGTGGTATTTATGCCTCTTTGTTCTACTACTTCACTTTCTGCTTCCGTCCTTCTTTGTTAGGCAAGGGTGACTCTATCTTATTCCCCCACCATTCCCCCCCCACCTCTTTAACTTGTTCTATTTTAGCTTCTAAAATAGCTTCTATTTTTAGCGTGCTCTGGTCCATGGGCTCACGAAGAGTCAGACACGACTGAACGACTGAACAGCAACAATTTTAGCTTCACAATCACCCCCCCTCTTGCCTTCTCTTTTCCACGTCCTCCTCCACCGCCCCCATGTTCCCTTCTTTACCTTGGTGTCATTTCCTCCAGTCTCCTGCTTTAAATACTCTTTACCATCCCTCCTCACCACCTCCTTTGCTGGTCTCACCACTGCTGTCTCCGCCTCTTCTTTTTGCTGCAACCGGGATGTGCTTTAACTTCAGGTGATCGGTATGCATTTCTCTATTCTTAAGTCTATTTAACAGGAGTTTTTTAGTCACAACTTAGTCCGTCAAACAGGGTGGACCTCCTTTGTACATTCTTCCTAGGGCCTAGAATCATAGAATCATAGAGTTGGAAGAGACCACAAGGGCCATCCAGTCCAACCCCCTGCCAAGCAGGAAACACCATCAAAGCATTCCTGACAGATGGCTGTCAAGCCTCTGCTTAAAGACCTCCAAAGAAGGAGACTCCACCACACTCCTTGGTAGCAAATTCCACTGCCGAACAGCTCTCACTGTCAGGAAGTTCTTCCTAATGTTTAGGTGGAATCTTCTTTCTTGTAGTTTGAATCCATTGCTCCGTGTCCGCTTCTCTGGAGCAGCAGAAAACAACCTTTCACCCTCCTCTATATGACATCCTTTTATATATTTGAACATGGCTATCATATCACCCCTTAACCTTCTCTTCTCCAGGCTAAACATACCCAGCTCCCTAAGCCGTTCCTCATAAGGCATTGTTTCCAGGCCTTTGACCATTTTGGTTGCCCTCTTCTGGACACGTTCCAGCTTGTCAGTATCCTTCTTGAACTGTGGTGCCCAGAACTGGACACAGTATTCCAGGTGAGGTCTGACCAGAGCAGAATATAGTGGTACTATTACTTCCCTTGATCTAGACGCTATACTCCTATTGATGCAGCCCAGAATTGCATTGGCTTTTTTAGCTGCTGCATCACACTGTTGACTCATGTCAAGTTTGTGGTCTACCAAGACTCCTAGATCCTTTTCACATGTACTGCTCTCAAGCCAGGTGTCACCCATCCTGTATTTGTGCCTTTCATTTTTTTTGCCCAAGTGTAGTACTTTACATTTCTCCTTGTTAAAATTCATCTTGTTTGCTTTGGCCCAGTTCTCTAATCTGTTAAGGTCATTTTGAAGTGTGATCCTGTCCTCTGGGGTATTAGCCACCCCTCCCAATTTGGTGTCATCTGCAAACTTGATCAGGATGCCCTCAAGCCCATCATCCAAGTCATTGATAAAGATGTTGAATAAGACTGGGCCCAAGACAGAACCCTGTGGCACCCCACTAGTCACTTCTCTCCAGGATGAAGAGGAGCCATTCATGAGCACCCTTTGGGTTCGGTCAGTCAGCCTTCTTTGTTTTAGATAATATCTCTGCTCTCCCTTTTATTTAGCTGATATAATATTATATTGCTCTTCGGGAGTGCATTTATATGTGAGGATAAGAAAATAGAGTAACCTGGTGCTTTTTCCTTGGGGTCTCAAGGCGGTTCACGCTCAGGTTTGCAGTCTTATTGTACCGAGATTCTTCTGCCTTCTTCCACTTTAATTGTGCCGAAACGACAGAGAATCCCTTTGGAAGGGGGCTTCCTGGTGCTTTTTTCAGTCCGGGACCTCCTTCCAGACCTTTCTTGGGGTCCGCGTCACCTTTGCTCCTCCTTCTTTACCCTTTCACCGTGACCAGGAGCGCTCCACCGCAGCAGAGCAATTTCCCCTGACCCTCCACTTGAGCTCACTATGCCAGAAGTGAAACAAGAGTCCTTTTTGTTAGCGAAAATTCAGATGGAAATTCCCAGGTGTCAAAAAAGGTTACTGCGGCCCATGTTTTGTTAGCCCCAAAATGGAAAAAGAGTGAGGTCCCAACTAAAGAAGAATGGCAATTTAAACAGATAGAATACGCACAGCTTGCAGACTTAACATGTAGAATAAGAGGACAAGAAGAACATATGTTTAGAGAAGATTGGGAAAATGTTTGTTGAATATATGGGGGGGGGAGATTGTGTACACTTGAAAACGTAGGCAGCATTAAGATAAATTCAACAGTGTAAATAAGTTTTGATGGATGGAATAATGGAATGCTGTATGGTTTGGTTAATGTAAAATATGCTGGGATTTGTGTTATGCAAAATTAAGAATGGAAAGAGAAGGGAAATTATTGATATTTTAAGGTGGTTTAAATGAATGTTCCAAATTGTAAAAAAGAAAATTTAATGTAAAAATTTAATTTAAGTTCCCATTCTTCTTTAGTTGTGACTTCGCTCGTTATCCACTTTGGGGCTGACAAATCTCTCTGTGCACTGTTCATCTAGGCCCCTGGACTTTGCAAGAAGAAAATGTGGTGCATTGGTTAGAGTGTTGGACTAGGTTCCTGGAAGACCAAGCTTCAAACCATGAAGCTCATAGGGTGACCCGGAGCCAGTCATTGCCTCGCAGGCTTACTACCTCACAGGGTTGTTGTGGGGATTAAATGGGGAATGGCAGAACCATGTACACCATCTTAAGCTCCTTGGAAAATAGGTGGGATGGAAATGCAATAAAGAAAGAAAACAAAATGATGAGTAGGCATAGATGGCCTTTTGGTGGTATCCACTGTGAGTGGATACACTTTGAGTAGAACATAATTAGGTAGAATCTCTATTATCCATGAATTAGAATACTCCACTTTTCATGCTGTCCAAGTTGGTGACTATCAGTATTTTGGGGGGAATGAGGTCCATAGTTGAACTATACAGTTTATTTCATCTGTCCTGAATCTTCTGGTATTAAGCTTCATTGGATAGCCCTGACTCCGTTCTAACACTATGAGAGGAGAATGAATGTCTGTATGTTATGATGAGGACAGCGGTAGAAGCTGATGTCTCAGTGCTCTGGACATAGAAGTAAATAATTTGTGGACACAGGAAGAGCCTGGCTGCTGGACCAGGCCAAAGTTCCTAAATTATTGGCATAGGGACACAATAATGGCCTCTAAGAGCTATGCTATATCTGAGCTTCAGCAATCAGCTCAGACCTCTTTACATGCTGAGCTTCTGAGGGAGACTGAGGGAAGAACCATAGGCCTGATTACCTAGCTCTTCCTAAGGTGAGCTAAGCCTGGCAGGACAGCTTACTCAATGGGCTTAACCCCTTTATGCCTGAATTAGACATAAGCATATTGGTTATATGAGGCTGGTTAGCCCACAGAACTTCGCAGCCAAGAGGAAGGGGACTATCTTTCAGATCTTTGGAGCCTGACTCCTTTAGGGCTTTAAACATGAATGAAAGTACATTGAATTGAGCCTGGAATCAAATGGGCAACCGATGCATCTGGTTTATATGTGATGAAAATGGAACTCCTGCTAGTAATCTGGCTGTTGTATTATGAACCAAAGGAAGTTTCTGAGTTGCCTTCAAGGGTAGCCCCATGTAGAGCACTTCCAGTCTGGAAGTTGCCAGAGCATGGAGCACAGAGGTCAAGTCATCTGTGTCCAAAAGGGGCCATAGCTGGTGAACCAGTTGGAACTGGAGAAAAGCACTCCTTGCCAAGGCCACCTGAGCCCCCAATGATAATCACAGCTCAGTGGGGCAGCCCTAGTGAATAAACCTCTGCTGCTTGAAACTCAACTGACAGGACATTAATTCCAGTTAAAAACAGACACAGAGAAATGCTGGATGACCTTTATTTTTTGATTGGGCCATTGCAATTGATGCTCCAGTGCTGGGGTCTTTCTGCATGCAGAGAAAACAGCAGTGATGGGCAGGTGATTGAAGACCATGTGCTGAACTTCTGAGCATCCTTGGGGGGAGGGAGGGGTCAGAGGTCAGATCAAAATAAACCGGAGCATTGCAGGGTCTGGTTGCAGAAGTGGAGGTGCCTCAAGGAGGGCCAGCAGCAGGCAGGAAGCTTGTATTCGACAAGTTGTCAATATAGACCTAACTCAATAGGGCTGGTATAAGTTCCGAAACGACTGGAATAGACCCTTTAGCCGCTCCTTTTTTGCCACTGTTTGCATTTGAGGCACGTTTCCTGATTGCACGAATCCCATCGTTCAATGCCCCCTGTTGGCAGCAAAGAGAAGACACCTTGTATCATGACCCAACATCTGCAGACACCCTTCCTCCCGTAACAAGTGTGGACTGGAACCTTTGTCCCTCTGGTCAAACGTGGAAGAGACTATCCTACAGCAAACTGTAGTTCAGTCTTAGAGCATCTACCTTGCGTGACAAAGGTCCCAGCTTCAAGCACCAATCGCTTCCCCTGGTAGGGATGGAAACCCTTTAAACCACGGGCAGCTACAACACATCAATCCATAGACAATACTGACAAACCAATTGTCTGACTTTATTTAAGGCAACCTTCTCCAGGTTGCTGCTATTAAAATTACTTTCATTATTATTACTCTTACCAAATAATATATATCCTGAAACTGTCAATAGAACTGTATTGAACAACCTTGTACATTTACAAAGCAAAATATCCTCTTGAATTATACACCCAGCACATGGAACCTTACAAAAGGACAATATGAGGTGATCATTCATCAGCGAAAGGGGATATGCCCTCGCTGCCCAGGGCGTGTGCACTCCTGAGGGGGGCTTGGCACGAAGGGCAACCTTCCAGGCGCGGGATATCCACTCGGGTGTCCAGAGTGCTTTGCGGGCCCTGGAGTTGGGGCCAGAGCAAGCTGGCCATGGCAGACAATCAGTGTGCTGCCTGCCCACGACTCCCAAGTGTTTCCCAAGCTGTCAAAACGAAGGGAGAAGAGGGGAATGCCGCTGGCAAGGCGATGCAGTACCCCCTTATCCCAATGGCTCGGGGTAGACTGAAGAGTCGCGGGCGAGCAGCACGCCAAATGTCAACCCCCCCCCCTCAATGAGGGCACCCGGGGCAAACCACCCCCACTGCCCCCCCTTTCTACATCACTGCTTTCCATGTCCTTACAACAGCAAACATGCCATGGACAAATTCAATGATATTTGCAGTCATTTCTTGCAAATACTGTAATAAGTTAAGATGTGGTGAAGTACAAAAACCACCTTGCAAAATATACAGTTTGGAGCCCCCCTCCCCCCTTTGTTCTCCCTTCTGCACGGGTTCCATTCCTCTTTTTCTTTTTCACTTTTTTGTTTGCATCTCTCACCATGTCTGGGGCAAATATAGTTACGTACTTTTTCAACATTCAATAAAGACGTTTTACAAATTAAAAACAAAACAACCCCCCTCAATAATGGATATTCTGCCCTTCCTCCAGAAGGAACACAGGATGGTACACACAAAAGAGATTAACTTATTAACAACCGAAAGAGTCCACAAGTCCTAGAGAGCATAGAATCATAGAACTGTAGAGTTGGAAGGAACCCTGAGGATCAACCCCCTTCAAGGCAGGAATATGGCCACGTTCCGTTTGAAACAAGTGGCAAATCCCTGGCAACAGGGAGAGTGGCTGTGGCATTCAGGGCCTGCTTGTGGGCTTCCCCTTTGGTTGACTACTGTGAGAAGAGAATGCTGGACTTGATGGAGCCCTGGCCTGACCCGGCTTCAGGGCTCTCCTTATATTCTTCTACTTACCGTCTTGCCCTGGGCTGAATCCTCAGCCTGGACCTCATCCAGAGCTATCACGGACCAGATCAGCAGCACGGCAACAAAGAGGGTTGTGGAGAACTTCATGATGGCTCCACGCTGCTCAATGGAGTGGAAGAGCTTCTCCTTCGGTCTGTTCTGTCCCGGGTGATGGCACCAGCTCCCTTTATATACCCTTTCCTCCATGAGCAAGGAAGAATCTGGGTTTGTGCCCGGCCATTCAGCTGGTATGTTTTATCAGGCATGGCTTGGGTTGTAAGGCATTGTTGGCTATGGAGCAGGAAGAACATTAATGGGGACACCATTTACCTTTGGTCTTGGCAGACATCTGTTTTCCACGCAGCCAGTTTCAGAGTTTGCTGGAGCCCTAATCTGTTATGAGGCTGTTGTGGCTCAGATATTCAGCTCGTATAGCTCTATATGCAATTATATAGAACTTCCCAAAGAATAAAAAAGGGTCTGCTTCTGTGAATATAGCCTTTATATAATGTAAACAATACCACAAGCATTTTGAACTGCAATAGACCAGAGAAAACTAGATGATCCTTTAGCAAAAGTAGACTTAACATTTAGAATAAGAGAACGGGAAGAATATACAGTTAAAGAAGATTGGAAAATATGTGGTGGGAAATTGTGGACAGCTGAAAATGGTGGCAGCATTAAGAAAAATTTGACAGTGTCAAGAAGTTTTGATGGATGCAATAATGGAATGCCGAATGGTTTAGTTTTTGTAAAATATGCATGTATTTAAGATATATAAATTCAATCATGGAAAGAGAAGAAAGGAGCACATTGATATCTTATGGATATAAAATGAGTATTTAAACTGTACAACCGGAAAATGAGTAAGAACATTCTCTCTCTCTCTCTCTCTCTCTCTCTCAGCAACAAGTATACTTTTAGAGATTATTTTCTATTGATTGATTGATTGATTGATTGAACACCTACAGAACTTTGGTTTTGAGATATCCTGTATTTGCATGTCGATATCCCAACCCCTCCCGTGATAAATAATACACAAGACACCGTGATTAAGGTTAAATGGTCAAGAAAAGGCCACAACTTTATTGGTTCCGGATGTTGAGTGGTATTGGCTTTAGGCATTGGATCTAACTGACTATATCCGACTCCAGTACGACGTGCTGGCAGTCCAGGAAGGGATAACCACTGTTGGGTGAGCCCCTTGCTGCTGCACATCAGCTAAGGACTCACCCTGTGATCACCGATCTGGGGCGTGCCTTAGGCCCTCACCACCCACGGCTCCGGACACGGACACGCCCCCCGGACTCCTTTATCGAAGTACCCTTCAGCACTTGGGGGGAGGTGATGGCCCGTCCTCCCCCCCACCTCCTAACCTTCCTGACCTTATCCAATGCCTAACCGCCAAACCAAAGTTGTGACGAGTTGCTACGAGGTAGGCGAAAACCACAAGGCGGAGCCAATTTGCCAGGTGGAAAAATTCCTACCAGGCCCCTCAACGGCGACCAACCGTGGTCCATAGCAAGGTCAAGGAAAACCTAGCCTAAAGGGAGGGTGGGAAGGGAAAGCAGGAACGGTCAGGAGCCCAGGAACAGAGGGCGAGCTCTGGCTGCAAGCCCACTTAAATGCTGTGGGCATGCCCTAGCCAGCTGCGCCGGTTGGCCAGCCAGCTGGGCACCACACCCAGAGCTCACCCAATAGTGCCAGGGGATGCAGGCATCCCCTGCGCACGTGGAGGGCTCGTGATAACTGCAACCCCCCTCCTTTTCTAAGGGCGGAAGGGGCTTTCTCTTGAACATGATTTTGATATTGCACACATTTTGTAAAGGCTACATTTAAAGAAAAAGACCCTTGGTGAAATATGCATGTCTTATATTACATTTTGCCTTTGGGACAGACAGAGTTATATGAGCTGTGTTTCTTTATTTCTCTGTATTCTGTTCTGTTGTGTATGGCTCGGATATTCCCTGGCCAATGAGAGGAAGGGAGACCGTTTCCCATCCCACAGCATTTTAGTGGCACAAGGGAGAGAAGAAGCCCAGAAGAGCCAACGGCCAGTCTAGTCCAGCATCCCGTTTCCCCAGGAGTCAACCACATGCCTGTGGCAAACCCTCAAGCCAGACCTGAGCCCTGTTCCTTCCCGCAAACCCCAACCATTTAAGTCCAGATGCTGCGCTCAGTTTTGTTGATGTATAACAGCAAGGAAAGTAGAGGGGAATCTTTGGAGTTGGTTTTGAGGATTGTTCAGAAAGGGGCAACCAAAATGACCAAGAGAAACTCCTCTTTCAGGAAAGGCATGGAGTCCCGGTAAATGGACAGAGAAAGGTTCTTCTCCCTCTCTCCCTTCTATCTTGCACTCTTTATATAGACTTGAGGAATGAGATTATCACCACTCTTTTATTGTCCACTAGACATTAAACCCGTTAAATTAACGGGCGCTAGAACATATGTGGTCAAACATTTTTAAAAACAGAGTTTGGGCAATGTTTGTTTATGGTATAGATCACACCAGTGGTTTTTTTAAAAAAAAAAATGTTTGTCCTACAGAATTTCAGAGGCGACTCTGCCTCAATGTTAGTTATAGAAACTTTGTCAGCTCTGCGTCCCTGTTGCCCTAGCAACGTCGGGGACATGCGCAGAGCTGACTGAGCGGCTCTCGCTTATCTTGTTTTTTTTCTAACAACGCGAGAGCCGCATGACGTAGCCAGCTCTGCGCATAGCATCCCTGTTGCCCTAGCAACATCGGGAACACGCGCAGAGCTGACCGAGCAGCTCTCACTTGACATCGCTCGCCCGCAGCCACTTGTAACAGCCGCTGCCACTTAGAAGTAAGTGCATGCGAGCGTGCACCCGCCGCGTGCCCACGCACACCTGCCGCTTCAACAGTTTCGCTTGGCCGCCCGAAGTCTCTGTGCTCCAAGTCCCAACGGTTGTCCATGGGGCACATGCGCAGTAGCACAATCCCACGGACACAGGGACTTGTACTTTATTATAGTTGATTCCAGGTCGCCCAACCACTGCCACAGTGTCCTTTCTCTTGGCAGATCAAGATGAGCAGGTGACAGCAAAGGTTGCAAGGTTTTTAGCTGGGGCAATCAGAAAAAGATCAACTATTTGACTATTGATTCAAAACCCTAAATTGTATTTTATATAATTGACTTTCTAATTTCTATTCTATGTATATTGTATTGTTCTGTTATTGCTATGGCCGATGGCTGACGCGAATAAAATTCACTCATTCATTCTTCTCCCTCTCGCATAAGACTAGAATTCTTAGACATCCAACGAAGTGGAATTTTGGGAGATTCAGGATGTATAAATTGAAGGGCTCAATCACACAGTACATAGTTAAACTATGGAGCTCCCTCCCCCAAGAGACAGTGATGGCCACCAACTCAGATGGCCTTAAAAGAGAGATTCATGGAGGAGGGTTATCAATGGCTGCTAGTCATGCTGGCCATGCTCTGCCTCCACAATCCCTGTATATGCTGTATGTATTGTATATATCCAGGAAAGAGGTAGGTGCCATTTCCTCAGCTGGCTGGACTCAGAAGGGGATGGACTCTCTTTCCTTGCAGGTTTGTAAAGGGAGATTGGTGAGTATCTGTCAGGGATTCACAACCTGTGATTCCTGCACTGCAGAGGGTCGGAGTCCCCCCCCCTCTCTTTTATATTAAATTTTCTGTTTTACAATTTAGAATATTCATTAAAATCACATTAAAATATCAATTTGCGACCATTCTTCTCTTTCCATGGTTCATTTTGCATAAAATAAATCCCTGCATATTTTACATAAACTAAACCAATCAGTATTCCATTATTACATCCATCAAAACTTATTTACACTGGTGAGTTTATCTTAATGCTGCCAACGTTTTCAAGGGTACACAATGTTCCATCTTATATTCAATAAACATTTCCCAATCTTCTCTAAAGGTTTGTTCTTCTTGTTCTCTTATTCTATGTGTTAGGTTGGCAAACTGCGCATATTCCATCCATTTAAGCTTCCATTCTTCTTTAGTTGGGACCTCGCTCATTTTCCATTTTGGGCTAACAAAACACGGTCCGCAGTAGTGGCATACATAAATAACCTTTTTTTGACACCTGGGAATTTTCGTCTGAATTATCCCCAACAAAAAGGACTCTTGTTTTTTGGGGGAAAGTACTTTTAAACATTTTTTTTCATTCATTATGCATTATTTCCCAATACTTTTTTACCCTTTTACAGCTCACCAACTCTCAAGTTATATCACTCATTTTTATTTTTGTTTTGTCTTGGTGGATGTGCCTCTCAATGAACACGGCACTGGCAATATCTGGTGCTGGCCATGTGGAAAGAACAGAGTTGATGAGGCTGATGCATAACGCCATGACCTTGGTTTTTCTTCCTGCTCCATATTTAATTGCTGAAACTTTTCCCAATCAGATACGCCCTTGAATGAGTGTCCTTGATCCCAGCTCAGTCCTGTACACCAGCAAGTGGGGATATCTGGCCTGCACTCCACACCTGGCGAGCCACCATTTCCAGGGGGCAGAGAATTGCACGCGTCTGTGGATAAGATACAGAGAGCAAGGACATTTTTATTGGCGGTACTGCATATTGGCTGGAAGATGTGCACAATGACCAGAGAATGTGCAAAAATGCTTTCAAGTATATCTGCAGGCTCCGTTAGAGATAATCCATTATGGCTTGGTCTCAGATTAGGGCCCTGGCAGTTTCTGCAGCTGCCCATGTGGAAAATGGTATGCCCATTAATTTCCACAGATGATGGAAAATGGTGTGCCCATTAATTTGATTTCTGCTTCATAGACACTAAACCCAAACGACCAAAATTCTTCCTGAACAGATATCCCCCTCACATGGGTGGACTTCGATCTAAGTCATTTCTTGCAATGAGAGGAACAGGATTTTTTTTAAAAAAAAACCACCTATTTTTATTAAAGATATCTTGCTTTAGAAAAGTATGTGCAATGTATTTTTTCAAGTTACGGGTGGGTGGATATTTTTGAATCAGCTTAGCCATATTGATACATATGCTGTTGGTGGATTTTTGTGATTGTCTTATTGGGCTGTGTATGTGATAAAGGGGAGCCATACGGTGGTGAAGGCATTTTCTTCCATTTCTCCCCATGTCTGTTTGAGTTTATTGGTTAGTTTTTCTAGTAAGGCTGTTTCCCATACTGTTTGGTACCTTTGGTCCATGCTTACTCCTGACAGGTCTCTCCAGTGTCTGCTTATGATGTTTCTGGCTACTGAGAGTAGGTGAGTTATGAGATCTTTTTGATGCAAGTGGGCATGATTGTCTTGGAAGATGTTTAGTAAGAGCAATTCTGGGGTGGTTTCTAATACTTTCTTAGTTATTTTGAGGAGACTCGAAGCCCTCATCTAAGACAGGGCATTCTTTTTTTCTTTTTTCTTTTTTTGGAATTAAAACAATTTTATTGAAATATTCTTAAAAGTATAATCCAATAGTCATACAAACGTTACAATATTACATTTGAAATTAAAGAGTTACAAAAAAAGAAAAAAGAAAAGGTAAGTTACACACACAACTCACATCCAATTACAAAGAATTACAAATAATAGAAGTAAATTAGAAATAAAAGTTAAAGTTACAAATTAAAAGACTTCCTAAAGTTCTGCTTCGTGTTCATTACAAATACTCCTGTCAATGCTGTTTGTTTTATTTTTCCCAATCAAGTTTACATCCAAGTATTTTTATTTATGTCTACATTTTCCTTACTCCTGTGAGTGAATCACTCCAAACAGATCACCAATCTTGTTTCAACTCCTTCTTTTTTCATATATTCTTCCACATATTTCCATTCTCCTGTCACTTTTTGGTTTGAAATGTTTCTGATAGCTGCTGTCATTCTTGCCAAATTCATAAACTCTACCAATTTTAAATGCCATTCCTGTAGTTTTGGAACATCTTCCCCTTTCCAATGTTGTCCAATTAACATTCTAGCGGCCGCACACGAGTAAAGGAAAACATTTCTTCTATCCTCTGGTATTTCTCCCAGCAGCATGCTCAACAGCAACACCTCCGGTGTCTTCTTAAAAGTAATTTTTAACATCTTTTTCGTTTTTTCATATATTATATTCCAATAATCTCTAATTTTAATGCAAGTCCACCAGCAGTGGAAATAATTGCCTACTTTTTCCTGGCACTTCCAACATTTATCAAAATTTAGTTTATATATTTTGGCCAATTTTTCAGGAGTTAGGTGCCATCTATATACTAGTTTTAACATGTTTTCCTTTATCCAGGTGCAGGCCGTGAATTTCATACTAATGTTCCATAAGTTATCCCATTGGGTTCGATAAATTGTTCTCCCTATATCTTGGGCCCACTTAACCATTACACTCTTTACCTCTTCTTCCTTTAGTTCATATTCCAACAGGTATTTATATAATTTTGCCAATGGTTTGTTTAGATTATCTACTAACAGCTCTTGTAATTTAGAATTGTTCTCCAAAAAGCCTACCTCCTTATGTTTCTTAAATAAACTCTGTATTTGCATATAGTTTAGCCAACTTACACAATATTTTTTTATCTGGTCATACGGTCTCAGTTTCCATTGATTCTCCTCTTTCACTAATAATTCTCTGTATGTTATCCATCGACCTTCTTCTCCTTTCTGGTTCACTGCTGTCATTTCAAACGGGGAGGCCCACCAAGGTGTTTTTTGTTCCAATATTAATCTATAGTCTAGCCAGATTTTATATAAGGATTTTTTTATTATATGATCTGATAATTCTTTGCATTTACCCCTTTTTTCTTGTAACAGGTATGTATGCCATCCCACTACATTTCTAAAACCTTCCAGATCCAGTAGTTCTTTATCATTTAACAATATCCAATTCTTAATTCAACAAAGGCCTGCAGACACATAATACAGTCTAAGATCTGGTACTCGCCAACCTCCTCTTTCTTTTGCGTCTGTCAATACCTTATATTGGATCCTTACTTTCTCTTCCCCCCCCCCTATAAATTTACTTAGGTCCCTTTTCCACATATCGGAGGTCTCTTTTCCCTCCACTATTGGTAACATCTGAAAGAGGAATAAGATCTTAGGTAAAACTGACATTTTTATAGCTGCTATCCTCCCCATCATAGATAAATTTAGGTGATCCCACCGTTCCAAATTCTTTTTAATTTCTTTCCATACTTTTACATAATTATCTTCAAATAAATTTATACTATTTGCCGAGATTGTTATACCCAAATATTTGACTTTTTTCACTATTTCCCAATTCGTCAATCTTTTTAATTCTATCAACTCTTTCTCCTTTATATTTTTGGTAATTATTTTAGTTTTCTTCTCATTAATTTTAAATCCCGTTATTTCCCCATATTGTTGTAATTTATATTTGAGATCTCCCAAACTATCTTGCGGGTCCTCTAACATCAATATAATGTCATCCGCGAAAGCTTTGATTTTATATGCATTCCTTCCTATTTTTATTCCTTTTACTCTTTCTTCCTTTTTCATTTCTCTAATCAGGCATTCTATTGACATAATAAATAGTAGGGGGGATAGTGGGCAACCCTGGTGGGTTCCCTTCGATATCTCAAACCCTTCCATTACTTCACCATTTATGATTAACTTTGCTATTTGTTTATTATATATCGCCTTGATTCCTTTCATGAAATTTTTTTTTTAATAAGAATTTATTAGCATTTTCATAACAAAACATAAACCCACACCCACACCTACATATATAAATCAAATACAAACACAAATACAATTCTTCTTGTTTACACGCTTAAGAAAATATTCTAGTTCCAAATCTTGACAATTGACTTCCCCCACCCTCTCTCCTTCAGTTTTATATCCATATTCTACTTTAATAACATCATTTCTCTAAAAATTTTATTCCATTAATAAAATTCAAACCTTAAACAACAATCTTAATAACAATTCTTTGGATCTTAACAAATTATTCTTATATTAAATCTAAACTATTCTTCTTCCCTTAAACTGCTGCTAATATCAAAAAATTTCAAAATATCCCTTTTCTTATTAAAAATTAAAATAAAGCTTAATGTCTTAACCCTCCGATTTCAGATTACCATAACAGAGCATTTATATTTTATACTTGATAGAGTTCACCCTATCCCCCCTCTATCCAATGTCCTTCTCCATCTTTCACCGGAACCGCTCCTCAAGTTGTCCTCTTTACGTCCACAGAACCAGTCCCAATACCAGACACCGTCCCCAACAGTCCTTGCATCGAGCATCAGGATACACTGTTCATCTTCTCTCGGCTTCTCCCATTCAATGCTGCATTCTTCTATTTGTAAATATCTTAATTTCTTGACCATCGCTCCCGAGCTCACACCTCGGGGGCTGGATATAACATATCTCGCCATCCTCGGGCTGCCACCACCGAGGAATGCTTCTTTTTCCAGGGATCGCCATGCCAACTCGCTCAATTTTCCAATCATCTCCATCAGCTCTTTGCCCAAACTTACTTCCATAGTATCAAGTGTCTGGAAGGTCTCCTCTGTGGGAAATAGATTTTTCTTCAAATCCCCACTCAAAACCTTCAATTTCCGATTAATCAGTTCCAGTTTCAGTATAATAATCCTTTCTTCATCAGTTAGTCCAGAGTCCAAAACAGTTTCAAGAACAAAGCCCAACATGGTGAGGACGGGCATAGGTATCAAATTTCAGTTTCTATTTCAGTGTTTTTCATCATATAGCAGTAACTTTCCACTTCGGTTCAGAGTCTTCGCAGCCATTTTCTCTGAAACCGGGGCGCAAAGACCAAAACTTTCAAATGGGATATTTTCCATCCTCTTCCTCCCCCAAGGGAGATCTATAAAGTCTCACTCCTAAAAAAGTCTTAACAATATATCCATCCAATAGCAACAGTGTCACAATCTGTTATTTTTCTTGCCTCTGAAGGGAGACAGGCAGACTTCCTTTATCTATAGCCTCCAGGGTCGTTAAGTCGTTAAGTCTTTAAGCTCAGCAGTTAATCCAATCAAGTACTTACGACCTCCAGCTTCTTTTCCTTTCATCTCTCAGGGAGAACGCCTCGCTCACCACGGCCAGTTCTCGCCGCTTTTCCGCCCGGTTGGGGCATTTCCCCTAATGGCCCGGCTCCGCATTCCCTTCACCCCCACTCCCCCTTTACAGGGGGAGCGAGGGAAGGGTGCGAAGCCTAGCGGGCCCGCCGGGGAGCCCGAGGCACGGGACGCTCTTCCCGGCCTCACCGGAGCCCCGCGTAGCGGTGGCGGGGCTCCAACCCCCGGGCTGGACTGAGTGGCCTCACAGCCGAGGCTACCCAGCGACCGCCCGTGATGGCGACCTCGCCAGAAGTCCGATTCCTTTCATGAAATTGCCTTCTATCCCCGTTTTCCCCAAAACCTTTTCCATGAAATCCCATTCCAGGTTATCAAAGGCTTTCTCTGCATCCAGGAATACAAAGGCTACTTTCCTACTCAGATTCCAGTCCAGATATTCTATTAATGGGATTCTCACATTATTGACCATTTTCCTACTTGGTAAAATCCTTGTTGGTCCCATCCAATAATTCTGTTTAAAATCTCTTTTAATCTATTGGCTAGAATCTCCTCAAAATTTTTATAATCATCATTTAGCAGTGAAATTGGTCTGAAATTCCCAAATTGTGGATTTTCTTCCTCTCCTTTAGGAATTAGTACTATAAATGCTTCTTGCCATGTCTGTGGAAAAATCCCTTCCTCTAGAATTTTATTAACCTGTTTTTGATATGTTTCCATCAATCCTTCTCAAAATATCTTATAATGTTGGCTTGTTAGGCCATCCGTTCCTGGGGCCTTTCCTAATTTAAGTTTAGTTATAGCTTTATTTCTTTCCTGTACTGACACTGGTTCATTCAAATTTGCTTTCTCTTCCTCTTTTAATAAACTCAATTCTGCCTCGCGACGCCGCTTCTCTTCTTTTCAATGAGGGACCCGTACCCTCGTCTTAGATTGTGTGTAGGGGGGTTTTCAGGCACCAACTTTCCCCCTTAGTTTTGCTACTACCGTTTTCGGTTTACCCCACCTAGGCAGAGCTCCGAAATGCGACTCGGTCCTTAGTGCACCCTTGCCGGATTCTTTAAGGTGGTTCTTCCCTACATAACCATTCAGGAAGATGTTCCAGTGTACAGCCATCATGAAGATATCACATGTCCTGCTTTCAAGCCTGGTGCTCTTCTGGGCTTTGATGAGAGCCACAAATGAAGCAGAGGTCTCAGCCCAGGGGACTTGGAGTACAAGGAGCACCTCTTCTTCCAGGCATCAGAAGTTTGGGGAAAAGAGCTGGCAGGCTGCACCCAATGTTAGTGCTCGTCCTCAGAGTAGATCCATTATAATCCCGAATCCGCCACCCAGCACCCCTTCGTGCAGCGGCTGCTCATGCAGGCACGAGCAGCCATGGCATGAAGTGGTGCCGCCGCCGGGCGGTGGCTTCGGGAATCTCCCGAATCCGCCGCCCGGCACCCCCAGGGGTGGGGCGTCGCGTGCGTCATGATGTCATGACGCACGCACCGCGATGCCCCGCCCCCAGGGGTGCCTCTTGGCTTCCCGCCCCCGGCAGCCAAGGGGCTAAGAACGCCCCTGGATAACCCTCCTCCATGAATCTGTTTAATAATCTTTTTAAAGCCATCTGGGTTGGTGGCCATCACTGTCTCCTGGGGGAGGGAGCTCCATAGTTGTTGTTTTTAAGTATTTTTTATTAAAGATTTTCTTGATTTACAAAGGTATGTGCAATGTCTCTCTCGTATTTTTTCCATGTAACATTTTTACAAATCAGTTTCGTTTGTTGAGACATTAGGAAGAAAAGGGGGAAAGAGGTGGGCCTCAGAAAAGGAGCATCACGGGACCTATAAAACCCATGTGAGGCTTACGAGCTTCCTGTTTGGGGCTATCGCATCAGAACACCCGCCCACCTCTCCCTATATTTAGGGCTTGCGCTTGACCTTGCTATACTGTCGTGTGATAATCTCATTCCTCAAGTCTATATAAAGAGAGCAAGATAGAAGGGAGAGAGGGAGAAGAACCTTTCTCTGTCCACTTTCCCCATGCCATTCCTCGAAGAGGAGTTGCTCTTGGTCATTTTGGTTCCATTTTTCTGAGCCATCCTCAAAACCAACTCCAAAGATTCCCCTCTACTTACCTTGCTGTTGTACATCAACAAAATTGAGAACACCATGCAGACTTAAATGGTTGGGGTTTGCAGGAAGGGACATGGTTCATGTCTGGCTTGAGGGTTTGCCACAGGCATGTGGTTGACTCCTGCGGAAACGGGATGCTGGACTAGACTGGCCGTTGGCTCTCCTGAGCTTCTTCACTCCCTTGTGCCACTAAAATGCTGTTGGATGGGAAATGGTCTCCCTTCCACTCATTGGCCAGGGAATATCCGAGCCATACACAACAGAACAGAATACAGAGAAATAAAGAAACACAGCTTATATAACTCTGTCTGTCCCAAAGGCAAAATGTAATAATAAGAGATTTATATTTCACCAAGGGTCTGTTTCTTTCAATATAGACTTTACATAATGTATGCAATATAAAAATCATGTTCAAGTGCAATATAGGATACAATATCAAAAAACCAAACTTCTGTCCGAGTGTTCATTCATTCAATAAAAAGAAAAGGATCACTAAAAGTATACTCATTGCAGAGAGAGAGAATGTTCTTATTCATTTTCCGGTTTTACAGTTTAAATACTCATTTTACATCCTTAAGATATCAATGTCCTCCTTTCTTCTCTTTCCATGATTGAATTTATATGTCTTAAATACATGCATATTTTACAAAAACTAAATCATTCGGTGTTCCATTATTGCATCCATCAAAACTTCTTGACACTGTTGAATTTGTCTTCATGCTGCCAGCATTTTCAGCTGTCCACTATTATTTCCCAATCTTCTTCAACTGTACTGTATGTTCTTCCTGTTCTCTTATTCTAAATGTTAAGTCTACTTGTCGCCAAAGGATCATCCAGTTTTTTATGGTCTATTGCATTTCAAAATGACTGTGGTATTGTGTGCATTATGTAATAGCTATATTTAAAGAAACAGACACTTCTTTTTTGCAAAGTTCTATATAATTGCATATAGAGCTATATCAGCTGAATATCTGAGCCATGACAGCCTTATAACTGATTAGGGCCCCAGCAAACTCTGAAACTGGCTGCATGGAAAAGGGATGTCTGCCAAAACCAAAGGTAAATGGTGTCCCCGTTAATGTTCTTCCTGATCCATAGCCAACAATGCCTTACGACCCAAGCCACGCCTGATAAAACATACCAGCTGAATGGCCGGGCACAAACCCAGATTCTTCCTTGCTCATGGAGGAAAGGGTATATAAAGGGAGCTGGTGCCATCACCCGGGACAGAACAGACCGAAGGAGAAGCTCTTCCACTGCATTGAGCAGCGTGGAGCCATCATGAAGTTCTCCACCACCCTCTTTGTTGCCGTGCTGCTGATCTGGTCTGTAATAGCTCTGGATGAGGTCCAGGCTGAGGATTCAGCCCAGGGCAAGACGGTAAGTAGAAGAATATAAGAAGAGCCCTGAAGCCGGGTCAGGCCAGGGGTCCATCAAGTCCAGCATTCTCTTCTCACAGTAGTCAAACAAAGGGGAAGCCCACTAGCAGGCCATGAAGGCAACAGCCATTTGCCCTGCCACTTGGGATTCCCAAGAACTGCCAATCAGGGGTGCCCTGATTTCTGTAGGAAAAGCTGGGTGTCTCAAGCAAGGGGACTCCATCCTGTTGCCATATTCCTACCTTCCATGAGGTTGATCCTCAGGGTTCCTTCCAACTCTACAATTCCATGATTCTATGATCTCTAGGACTTGTGGACTCTTTCCGTTGTCAATTTGTTTATCTCTTTTGTGTGTACCACCCTGGGTTCCTTCTGGAGGAAGGGCAGGATATAAATTATTGGGGGGGGGGGTTTGTTTTGTTTTTAATTTTTAAAACATCTTTATTGAATGTTCAAAAAGTACGTAACTATATGTTCGCCAGACATGGTGAGAGATGCAAAGAAAAAAGAGAAAAAGAAAAAGAGGAATGGAACCCGTGCAGAAGGGAGAACAAAGGGGGGAGGGGGGCTCCAAACTGTATATTTTGCAAGGTGGTTTTTGTACTTCACCACATCTTAACTTATTACAGTATTTGCAAGAAATGACTGCAAATATCATTGAATTTGTCCATGGCATGTTTGCTGTTGTAAGGACATGGAAAGCAGTGATGTAGAAAGGGGGGGCAGTGGGGGTGGTTTGCCCCGGGTGCCCTCATTGAGGGGGGGGGTGACATTTGGCGTGCTGCTCGCCCGCGACTCTTCAGTCTACCTCGAGCCGTTGGGATAAGGGGGTACTGCATCGCCTTGCCAGCGGCATTCCCCTCTTCTCCCTTTGTTTTGACAGCTTGGGAAACACTTGGGAGTCGTGGGCAGGCAGCACACTGATTGTCTGCCATGGCCAGCTTGCCAAAGAGGAACGGAACCTGTGCAGAATGGAAAACAAAGGGGGGAGGGGGGAACCCAAAACTGTATATTTTGCAAGGTTGTTATTGTACTTCAACCACATCTTAACTTATTACAGTATGTGCAAGAAATGACTGCAAATATCATTGAATTTGTCCATGGCAAGTCTTGCTCATATGTTGTGAGTCTGTAGAAGTCTTCAATCCAACCATAGAAGGCGGGCACCTTTCTCTATTTCCAATTCCTCAGTATCAGTCTTTTTGCTGTAGTAAGGGCACGGAGAGCAGGGGTGCAGAAAGGGGGGGCAGTGTGGGTGGATGCCCCCCCCACTGAGGGGGGGAGTAACATTGGGCGTGCTGCCCGCCCGTGACTCCTCAGCCTATCCCAAGCTGTCGGGATAAGGGGGTAGTTGTGTCGCTTTGCCAGCGCCATTCCCCCCTTCTCCCTTCAATTTGACAGCATGCGAGACACGGGCAGGCAGCACTCTGAATGTCAGCCATGGGCGGCTCGCTAAGCTCCCAATTGCAGGGCGCTCACAATACTTCAGACACGCAAGCAGCTGGAAGGGCACCTTTCGCGCCAAGCCCCCCTCAGGAGCGCACACGCCCTGGGCAGCGAGGGCATATCCCCTTTCGCTGATGAAGAATCACCTCATATTGTCCTTTTGTAAGGTTCCATGTGCTGGGTGTATAATTCAAGAGGATATTTTGCTTTGTAAATGTACAAGGTTGTTCCATACAGTTCTATTGACGGTTTCAGGATATATATTATTTGTAATATATATCCTGAGTAATAATAATGTAAGTAACATTAATAGCAGCAACCTGAAGAAGGTTGCCTTTAATCAAGTCAGACAATTGGTTTGTCTGTATTGTTTATGGATTGATGGGTTGTGGCTGCCCATGGTTTAAAGGGTTTCTATCCCTACCAGGAGAAGCCATTGGGGCTTGAAGCTGGGACCTGTGTCACGTAAGGCAAATGCTCTAAGACTGAACTACAGTTTGCTGTAGGGTAGTCTCTTCCATGTTTGACCAGAGGGACAAAGGTTCCAGGCCACAATGGTTACGGGAGGAAGGGTGTCTGCAGATGTTGGGGTCATGATACAAGGTGTCTTCTCTTTGCTGCCAACAGGGGGAATTGAACGATGGGATTCGTGCAATCAGGAAACGTGCCTCAAATGCAAACAGTGGCAAAAACGGAGCGGGTAAAGAGCCTAAGCCGGGCGGATATCGTCCTAATCCAGATAAAGAGTTAGCTCTAAATTGACAACTTGTTGAATATGACCTTCCTGTCTGCTGCTGGCCCTCCTCGAGGCACCTCCACTTCCGCAACCAGACCCTGAGATGCTCTGGTTCATTTTGATCTAACCTCTTACCCCTCCTTCCCCCCAAAGATGCTCAGAGGTTCAGCACATTTTCCTCCACACAGAAGGAACCCAGCACTGGGGCATCAATTGCAATGGCCCAATCAAAAAATAAAGTTCATCCAGCATTTCTCTGTGTCTGTTTTTAACTGGGATTAATGTCATGTCAGTTGAGTTTCAAGCAGCAGAGGTTTATTCACTACGGCTGCCCCACTGAGCTGTGATTATCATTGGGGGCTCAGGTGGCCTTGGCAAGGAGTGCTTTTCTCCAGTTCCAACTGGTTCACCAGCTATGGCCCCTTTTGGACACAGATGACTTGACCTCTGTGCTCCATGCTCTGGCAACTTCCAGACTGGAAGTGCTCTACATGGGGCTACCCTTGAAGACAACTCAGAAACTTCCTTTGGTTCATAATACATCAGCCAGATTACTAGCAGGAGTTCCATTTTCATCACATATAAACCAGATGCATTGGTTGCCCATTTGATTCCAGGCTCAATTCAATATACTTCCTTTTGTATTTAAAGCCCTAAAGGAGTCAGGCTCCAAATACCTGAAAGATAGTCCCCTTCCTCTTGGCTGCGAAGTTCTGTGGGCTAACCAGCCTCATATAACCAATATGCTTATGTCTAATTAAGTCATAGGGACATGGATGGTATTGTGGGTTAAACCACAGAGCCTAGGACTTGCTGATCAGAAGGTCGGCGGTTCGAATCCCCGCAATGGGGTGAGCTCCCATTGCTCGGTCCCAGCTCCTGCCAACCTAGCAGTTCGAAAGCACGTCAAAGTGCAAGTAGATAAATAGGTACGCTCCAGCGGGAAGGTAAACAGCGTTTCCTTGCGCTGCTCTGGTTCACCAGAAGCGGCTTAGTCATGCTGGCCACATGACCCGGAAGCTGTACGCCGGCTCCCTCAGCCAGTAACACGATATGAGCCGCAACCCCAGAGTCGGACATGACTGGACCTAATGGTCAGGGGTCCCTTTACCTAATTAAGTCATAAAGGGGTTAATACCATTGAGTAAGCAGTCCTGCCAGGCTTAGCTCACCTTGGGAAGAGCTAGGTAATCAGGCCTATGGTTCTTCCCTCAGTCTCCCTCAGAAGCTTAACATGTAAAGAGGTCTGGGCTGATTGCTGAAGCTCAGGTATAGCATGGCTCTTAGAGGCCATTATTGTGTCCCTATGCCAATAATTTAGGAATTTTGGCCTGATCCAGCAGCCAGGCTCTTCTTGTGTCCACAAATTATTTACCGTACTTCTATGTTCAGAGCATTGAGACATCAGCTCCTACCGCTGTCCTCATTAACACAGAGACATTAATTCTCCTCTCCTAATGTTAGAACGGAGTCAGGGCTATCCAATGAAGCTGAATACCAGAAGATTCAGGACAGATGAAATAAACTGTAAAAGTTCAACTATGGACCTCATTCCCCCCAAAGGTACTGATAGTCACCAACTTGAACAACATGAAAAGTGGAGTATTCTAATTCATGGATAATAGAGATTCTACCTAATTATGTTCTACTCAAAGTGTACCCACTCACACGGATACCACCAAAAGGCCATCTATGCCTACTAATCATTTTGTTTTCTTTCTTTATTATGTTTCTATCCCACCTATTTTCCAAGGAGCTTAAGGTAGTGTACATGGTTCTGCCACTCCTCATTTATTCCCCACAACAACCCAGTGAGGTAGTAAGCCTGAGAGGCAATGACTGGCTCAGGGTCACCCAGTGAGCTTCATGGTTTGAAGCTTGGTTTTCCAGGAACCTAGTCCACCATTCTAACCAATACACCACATTGTCTTCTTGCAAAGTCCAGGGGCCTAGATGAACAGAGAGATTTTATTTTGGCAACCATAGATGGGGCTTTTTTCAGCTGGAACTGAAAGGTTACCACACCTGTCAGGTTGGTGCCATTGCCATTCTAAGTGAATGAGGGAGGTGTTCATTGTGAGTTCTGGCACCTTTTTTTCTAGAAAAATGGCACTGAGCGTAGAGTTATGCAGCTCCGTGAAGCCCAGAAACAGAGTGGCATGAGGCTTTGCAGGATCCTAATCATACTGAAGAGGCATTTGTTGTTGTTGTTGTTTTGAATACTTTGTAGACTGCACCATTATGATAATCTCTAAGCACCATACAAGGAAACAAAACAATTGACCTCACATTTTGACTCAGGAGGGGGACACCGTGTGATCACCTTCATCCACCTAACTATTGGGTCCACCCCTAGCAGCTTTTACACCAGAGAAGGGAAATCATTGGTCCTCCAGATCCTACTTGACTCCACCTCCCAAGAGCTCCAACCAGCATAATCAATGGTTCCACATGATGTACATTCATTATAATAGATCTACTCTGAGGAGCACTAACATTGGGTGCAGCCTGCCAGGTCTTTTCCCCAGACTTCTGATGCCTGGAAGAAGAGGTGCTCCTTGTACTCCAAGTCCCCTGGGCTGAGACCTCTGCTTCATTTGTGGCTCTCATCACAGCCCAGAAGAGCACCAGGCTTGAAAGCAGGACATGTGATATCTTCATGGTGGCTCACCTACTCTTCCTGAATGGTTAGGTAGGGAATATCCATCTTAAAGAATGCCCTGTCTTAGATGATGGCTTCGTGTCTCCTCAAAATAACTTAACAAGTATTAGAAGTCACCCCAGAACTGGCACTACTAAACATCTTCCAAGACAATAATGCCCACTTGCAGGACAAAGAGTACATAACCCACCTACTCTCAGCAGCCAGAAACATCATAGCCAGATACTGAAGAGACCTGTCAGGAGTAAGCATGGACCAATGGTACCAAATAGTATGGGGAACAGCCTTACTAGAAGAAGAAGAGGAGGAGGAGTTTGGATTTGATATCCCGCTTTATCACTACCCGAAGGAGTCTCAAAGCGGCTAACATTCTCCTTTCCCTTCCTCCCCCACAACAAACACTCTGTGAGGTGAGTGGGGCTGAGAGAAGTGTGACTAGCCCAAGGTCACCCAGCAGCTGCATGTGGAGGAGCGGAGACGTGAAACCAGTTCACCAGATTACGAGTCTACCGCTCTTAACAACTACACCACACTGGTTAGAAAAACTAACCAATAAACTCAAACAGACACGGGGACAAATAAAAGAAAATGCCTTCACCCCAGTATGTCTCCCCTTTATCACATACACAGCCCAACAAGACAACGACAAGAATCCACCAACAGCATACGTATTGAAATATACTCGGAGTCAAGTGTGAATTTCATGCTCTTTATTCAGCTCATAGTAGTGAGGAATGCAGTTCCCCCAAAACGTTTGCTTTATATACACTATTTACACAATGGGCCCCACGTGATTGGCTAATTCCGGGATACTCCTGTATGCCAATCAGAGTGCGGATTCACTTCCACCTGGAGCTGGATTGGGTGGCTCCTGCAGACCAATCAGACTGCTGCAATCTCAATCCTATTGTTCTGGGACCAATCAGACTGCTGCAATCTCAATCCTATTGTTCTGGGACCAGTCAGACTGCTGCAATCTCAATCCTATTGTTCTAGGACCAATCAGACTGCTGCATTTTGGATCCTATTCAACTCGGTACATAACACGTATCAATATGGCTAACCTGATTCAAAAACACCCACCCACCTGTGACTTGAAAAAAGAGACATTGCAATACTTTTGTAAACCAAGAAATCTGTAATAAAGAATATGTTTTTTAAAAAATCTATTCCTCTCATTGCAAGAAATGACTTGGATCGAAGTCCACCCATATGAGGGGGATATCTGATCATGAAGAATTTTGATCATTCAGGTTGAGTGTCTATGAAGCAGAAACAAAATTAATGGGCATACCATTTTTCATCATCTGTGTTAGTTCCACATGGGCGGCAGCAGAAATGGCCAGGGCCCTGATCTGAGACCAAGCCATAATGGATAATCTCTAACGGAGCCTGCAGAAATACTTGAGAGCATTTTTGCACATTCTCTGGGCATTGTGCACATCTTCCAGTCAATATGCAGTACCACCAATAAAAATGTCCTTGCTCTCTGTATCTAATCCACAGACGTGTGCAATTCTCTGCCCCCTGGAAATGGTGGCAGGCCAGGTGTGGAGTGCAGGCCAGATATCCCCACTTGCTGCTGTAAAGGACTGAGTTGGGATCAAGGACACTGATTCAAGGGCGTATCTGATCAGAAAAAGTTTTGGCCATTAAATATGGAGCAGGAAGAAAAACCAAGGTCATGGCATTATGCATCAGCCTCATCAACTCTGTTCTTTGCAGATGGCCAGCACCAGATATTGCCAGTGCCGTGTTCCGTTGAGAGGCACATCCACCAAGACAGAAAAAAATAAGTCATATAACTTGAGAGTTGGTGAGCTGTAAAAGGGTAAAAGAGTATTGGGATATAATCCATAATGAACCGAAAAAAAATGTTTAAAAGTATTTCCCCCCAAAAAACAAGAGTCCTTTTTGTTGGGGATATTTCAGACAGAAATTCCCAGGTGTCCAAAAAGGTTATTTATGTATGCCACTACTGCGGACCGTGTTTTGTTAGCCCAAAATGGAAAATGAGCGAGGTCCCAACTAAAGAAGAATGGAAACTTAAATGGATGGAATATGCACAGTTTGCCAACATAACACATAGAATAAGAGAACAAGAGGAACATACCTTTAGAGAAGATTGGAAAATGTTTATTGAATATATGATGGGACATTGTGTACACTTGAAAACATTGGTAGCATTAAGATGAATTCACCAGTGTAAATAAGTTTTGATGGATGTAATAATGGAATACTGAATGGTTGAGTTAATGTAAAATATGCGGGGATTTATTTTATGCAAAATGAACCATGGAAAGAGAAGAAGGGTCGTAAATTGATATTTTAATGTGATTTTAATAAATATTCTAAATTGTAAAACAGAAAATTTAATATAAAAGAGAGGGGGGGGGACTCCGACCCTCTGCAGTGCAGGAATCACAGGTTGTGAATCCCTGACAGATACTCACCAATCTCCCTTTACAAACCTGCAAGGAAAGAGAGTCCATCCCCTTCTGAGTCCAGCCAGCTGAGGAAATGGCACCTACCTCTTTCCTGGATATATACAATACATACAGCATATACAGGGATTGTGGAGGCAGAGCATGGCCAGCATGACTAGCAGCCATTGATAACCCTCCTCCATGAATCTCTCTTTTAAAGCCATCTGGGTTGGTGGCCATCACTGTCTCTTGGGGGAGGGAGCTCCATAGTTTCACTATGTACTGTGTGATTGAGCCCTTCAATTTATACATCCTGAATCTCCCAAAATTCCACTTCGTTGGATGTCTAAGAATTCTTGTCTTATGAGAGAGGGAGAAGAATGAATGAGTGAATTTTATTTGCGTCAGCCATCGGCCACAGCAATAACAGAACAATACAATATACATAGAATAGAAATTAGAAAGTCAATTATATAAAATACAATTTAGGGTTTTGAATCAATAGTCAAATAGTGGATCTTATTCTGATTGCCCCAGCTAAAAACCTTGCAACCTTTGCTGTCACCTGCTCATCTTGATCTGCCAAGAGAAAGGACACTGTGGCAGTGGTTGGGCGACCTGGAATGGACAATAAAAGAGGGGTGATAATCTCACTCCTCAAGTCTTTATAAGGTCTGGCTTGAGGGTTTGCCACAGGCATGTGGTTGACTCCTGGGGAAACGGGATGCTGGACTAGACTGGCCGTTGGCTCTTCTGGGCTTCTTCTCTCCCTTGTGCCACTAAAATGCTGTGGGATGGGAAACGGTCTCCCTTCCTCTCATTGGCCAGGGAATATCTGAGCCATACACAACAGAACGGACTACAGAGAAGTAAAGAAAAACAGATCATATAACTCTGTTTGTAATGATACAAAGCTTCACAAAGGCCAAATGTAATAATAAGACATTTATATTCCACCAAGGGTCTGTTTCTTTAAATATAGCCTTTATATAATGTATGCAATATCAAAATCATGTTCAATTTTAATACAAGATATCTCAAAACCAAAGTTCTTTCCAATTGTTCATTCATTCAATAAATAAATAGAAAAGAATCACTAAAAGTATACTCACTGCTTACAGAAAGAGAGAGACAGAGAGAGAATGTTCTTATTCATTTTCCTGTTTTACAGTTTAAATACTCATTTTACATCCATAAGATATCAATGTGCTACTTTCTTCTCTTTCCATGATTGAATTTACATATCTTAAATACATGCATATTTTACAAAAACTAAACCATTCAGTATTCCATTATTGCATCCATCAAAAATTCTTGACACTGTTGAATTTGTCTTCACGCTGCCAGCATTTTCAGATGTCCACAATTATTTCCCATATGTTTTCCAATCTTCTTTAACTGTACTGTATGTTCTTTCTGTTCTCTTATTCTAAATGTTAAGTCTACTTGCCAAAGGATCATCCAGTTTTCTCTGGTCTATTGCAGTTCAAAATGACTGCGGTATTGTAAAGGCTATATTTACAGAAACAGATGCTTTTTTAATTCTTTGGGAAGTTCTATATAATTGCATATAGAGCTATACGAGCTGAATATCTGAGCCACGACAGCCTTATAACTGATTAGGGCCCCAGCAAACTCTGAAACTGGCTGCGTGGAAAAGAGATGTCTGCCGAGACCAAAGGTAAATGGTGTCCCTGTTAATGTTCTTCCTGCTCCATAGCCAACAATGCTTATGACCCAAGCCAGGCCTGATAAAATATAACAGCTGAGTGGCCGGGCACAAACCCAGAATATTCCATGCTCATGGAGGAAAAGCTATATAAAGAGAGCTGGTGCCATCATCCGGGACAGAACAGACTGAAAGAGAAGTTCTTCCACTCCATTGACCAGCGTGGAGCCATCATGAAGTTCTCCACCACCCTCTTTGTTGCCGTGCTGCTGATCTGGTCTATGATAGCTCTGGATGAGGTCCAGGCTGAGGATTCAGCCCAGGGCAAGATGGTAAGTAGAAGAATATAAGGAGAGCCCTGAAGCTGAATCAGGCCAGGGGTCCATGTAGTCCAGCATTCTCTTCTCAAAGTAGTCAACCAAAGGGAAGCCCACAATCAAGCCCTGAATTCAACAAAACAACCACTCTACTTGCCACTTGGGATTCCCAAGAACTCCCATTCACGGGTGCCCTGATATCTTTAGGAAAAGCTGGATGTCTCAAGCAAGGGGTCTCCATCCTGTTGCCAGAGATTTGCCACTTCTTTCAAATGGAACGTGGCTGATCCTCAGGGTTCCTTCCAACTCTACAATTCTATGATTCTATGCTCTCTAGGACTTGTGGACTCTTTCGGCTGTTAATAGGTTTATCTCTTTTGTGTGTACCATCCTGGGTTCCTTCTGGAGGAAGGGCAGGATATCAATTATTGAGGGGGGGGGTTGTTTTGTTTTTAATTTTTAAAACATCTTTATTGAAAGTTCAAAAGTACATAACTATATGTGCACCAGACATGATGAGAAATGCAAACAAAAAAGAGAAAACGAGAAAGAGGAACGGAAGGGAAAACAAAGGGGGGAGGGGGGAACCCAAAACTGTATATTTTACGAGGTTGTTATTGTACTTCATCACATCTTAACCTATGTGCAGGAAATGACAGCAAATATCATTGAATTTGTCCATGGCAAGTCTTGCTCATATGTTGCGAGTCTGTATAAGTCTTCAATCTAATCGTAGAAGGGAGCCACCTTTCTATATTTCAAATTCATCCGTATCAGTCTTTTTGCTGTGGTAAGGGCACAGAGAGCAAGGGTGTAGAAAGGGGGACAGTGGGGGTTGACCACCTCGAGTTCCCTAACTGAGGGGGGGGTGACATTCGGCGCGCTGCCCGCCCGTGACTCCTCAGCCTACCCTGAGCCGTCAGGATAAGGGGGTAGCTGCGTCGCCTTGCCAGCTGCATTCCCCCCCTTCTCCCTTCATTTTGACAGCTTGGGAGACGCGGGCAGGCAGCACTCTGAATGTCCGCCATGGGTGGCTTATTTGCCCCCGTGAGTGGCTTGCTCTGCCCGCGACTGCAGGGCCTGCACACTGCTCTGGACACCCAACGCCTGGAAGGGCACCCTTTGCACCAAGCCACCCTCAGGAGCGCACTCTCCCTGGGCAGCGAGGGCATATCCCCTGTCAAAGATGGAGAGTCTGCTCATATTGTCCTTTTGCAAGGTTCCATGTGGTGGCTGTATAATTCAAGAGGATATTTTGCTCTGTAATTGTAAGGTTGTTCCACACAATTCTATTGAAGGTGGTAGGATATACCGTATATTATTTGTTAACATTAATAATAATGAAGCTACCTATCTGAGTCTGACCAAACTGCGGGAGGCAGTGGAAGACAGGAGTGCCTGGCGTGCTCTGGTCCATGGGGTCATGAAGAGTCAGACACGAGTAAATGACTAAACAACAACAACAACAACGATGATTATGATAAAAGTAATATTAATAGCAGCAACCTGGAGAAGGTTGCCTTAAATCAAGTCAGAAAATTGGTTTGTCAGTATTGTCTAAGGACTGATGGGTTGTGGCTGCCTGTGGTTTAAAGGGTTTTAGTCCCTACCAAGGGAAGCCATTGGGGCTTGAAGCTGGGACCTTTGTCACGCAAGGCAGATGCTCTAACACTGAACTACACTTTGCTGTAGGATAGTCTCTTCCATGTTTGACCAGAGGGACAATGGTTCCAGTCCCCACTTGTCACGAGAGGAAGGGTGTCTGCATATGTTGGGGTCATGATACCAGCTGTCTTCTCTTTGCTGCCAACAGGGGGCATTGAACGATGGGATTCGTGCAATCAGGAAACGTGCCACAAAGGCAAAGACTGGTAGAAGCGGAGCGCCTCACGTGATTGGGCCGGCCGTGTTTCGTCCTGCACCAGACCACGAGGTGGGTCTAATTTGACAACTTGTCCAATTTTACCTTCCTGCCTACTGATGGCCCTCCTCAAGGCACCTCCACTTCTGCAACCAGACCCTGAGATGCTCCGGTTCATTTTGAAATAACCTCCGATCCCTCCCTCCCCGCAAAGATGCTCATAGGTTCAGCACATGGTCTTCAATCACCTGCCCATAACCACTAATTTCTCTCCACGCAGAAGGACCCCAGCACTGGGGCATCAATTGCAATGGCCCAATCAAAAAATAAAGGTCATCCAGCATTTCTCTGTGTCTGTTTTTAACTGGAATGAACGTCACGTCAGTTGAGTTTCATGCAGCAGAGGCTTATTCACTAGGGCTGCCCCACTGAGCTGTGATTATCATTGGAGGTTCAGGTGGCATTGGCAAGGAGTGCTTTTTGTGGCGTTCGTACAGAGCTCCTCGTCGTTTTACAGATTATTGACCTGTACACCAGTGCTTTATTCTTCCGCTGCCACCAACCAGATTCCTTCTGGTGAAATACTGAGTCTCAGTCAGGCTGTAAAGTCAACAATGAAGATTAAAGTTTATTGAAGAACAAACGAGTTCTAAATATATTCAGAAAAGTTTCTCAAATGTGCACCCTTAACTAGATGTAGCACTATCTCACACTGTCACACTCTCCTCTCTCAGTTCTGTCCCTTTCTCTCACTGTAGCTGCCACAACCACTATGTTCATCTTACTGGCTCTGTCTGTCTCCTCTATCTCCCAATGGTAAAACCCCTGGGCTGAGCTTTTTCATTGGTCAATCTACACTAACCATTTCCATCATTTGATTAAATTTTCTGTTTTACAATTTAGAATATTCATTTAAATCACCTTAAAATATCAGTGACTTCCTTTCTTCTCTTTCCATGGTTCATTTTGCATAAAATAAATCCCTGCATATTTTACATAAACTAAACCAATCAGTATTCCATTATTACATCCATCAAAACTTATTTACACTGGTGAATTTATCTTAATGCTGCCAACGTTTTTAAGTGTACACAATGTCACACCATATATTCCATAAACATTTTCCAATCTTCTCTAAAGGTATGTTCTTCTTGTTCTCTTATTCTATGTATTAGGTCGGCAAACTGTGCATATTACATCCATTTAAATTTCCATTCTTCTTTAGAAGAAGAGAAGAGTTTTGAGTTGATATCCCGCTTTATCACTACCCCAAGGAGTCGCAAAGCGGCTAACATTCTCCTTTCCCTTCCTCCCCCACAACAAACACTCTGTGAGGTGAGTGGGGCTGAGAGACTTCAAAGAAGTGTGACTAGCCCAAGGTCACCCAGCAGCTGCATGTGGAGGAGCGGGGAATCGAACGCAGTTCACCAGATTACGAGTCTACCACTCTTAACCATTACACCACACTGGCTTGGGACCTTGCTCGTTTTCCATTTTGGACTAACAAAACATGGGCCACTGTAGTGGCATACATAAATAACCTTTTTTGACACCTGGGCATTTCCATCTGAATTATCCCCAACAAAAAGGACTCTTGTTTTGTGGGGGAAAGTACTTTTAAACATTTTTTTTTTCAATTCATTATGGATTATTTCCCATACTGTAATTATTTTACAGCTCATCAACTCTCAAGTTATATCACTCATTTTTTTTGTCATGGTAGATGTGCCTCTCAATGAATACGGTGCTGGCAATATCTGGTGCTGGCCATGTGGAAAGATCAGAGTTGATGAGGCTGATGCATAACGCCATGACCTTGGTTTTTCTTCCTGCTCCATATTTAATTGCTGAAACTTTTCCCGATCAGATACGCCCTTGAATGAGTGTCCTTGATCCCAGCTCAGTCCTGTACACCAGCAAGTTTGAGTAAGTTAGTAAGTTTGAGTAAGTTAGTAAGTTTGCGTAAGTTAGTAAGTTTGAGTAAGTTAGTAAGTTTGAGTAAGTTAGTAAATTTGTGTAAGTTAGTAGTTTGCGTAAGTTAGTAAGTTAGTAAGTTTGTGTAAGTTAGTAAGTTTGAGTAAGTTTGAGTAAGTTAGTAAGTTTGAGTAAGTTTGCGTAAGTTAGTAAATTTGCGTAAGTTAGTAAGTTTGAGTAAGTTAGTAAGTTTGTTTAAGTTTGAGTAAGTTAGTAAATTTGCGTAAGTTAGTAAGTTTGAATAAGTTTGAGTAAGTTAGTAAGTTTGCGTAAGTTTGAGTAAGTTAGTAAGTTTGAGTAATTTAGTAAGTTTGAGTAAGTTAGTAAGTTTGTGTGAGTTTGAGTAAGTTAGTAAGTTTGAGTAAGTTTGAGTAAGTTAGTAAGTTTGCGTAAGTTAGTAAGTTTGCGTAAGTTTGCGTAAGTTAGTAAGTTTGAGTAAGTTAGTAAGTTTGAGTAAGTTTGAGTAAGTTAGTAAGTTTGCGTAAGTTAGTAAGTTTGAGTAAGTTAGTAAGTTAGTAAGTTTGAGTAAGTTAGTAAGTTTGCGTAAGTTTGAGTAAGTTAGTAAGTTTGAGTAAGTTAGTAAGTTTGAGTAAGTTAGTAAGTTTGCGTAAGTTTGAGTAAGTTAGTAAGTTTGAGTAAGTTTGCGTAAGTTAGTAAATTTGAGTAAGTTAGTAAGTTTGTGTAAGTTAGTAAGTTTGAGTAAGTTTGAGCAAGTTAGTAAGTTTGAGTAAGTTTGCGTAAGTTAGTAAATTTGAGTAAGTTAGTAAGTTTGTGTAAGTTTGAGTAAGTTAGTAAATTTGCATAAGTTAGTAAATTTGCGTAAGTTAGTAAGTTTGAATAAGTTTGAGTAAGTTAGTAAATTTGCGTAAGTTAGTAAGTTTGTGTAAGTTAGTAAGTTTGCGTAAGTTTGAGTAAGTTAGTAAATTTGCGTAAGTTAGTAAATTTGCGTAAGTTGGTAAGTTTGTGTAAGTTAATAAGTCTGCGTAAGTTTGAGTAAGTTTGAGTAAGTTAGTAAGTTTGCGTAAGTTTGTGTAAGTTAGTAAATTTGCGTAAGTTAGTAAGTTTGTGTAAGTTAGTAAGTTTGCGTAAGTTAGTAAGTTTCAGTAAGTTAGTAAGTTTGCGTAAGTTAGTAAGTTTGCGTAAGTTTGAGTAAGTTAGTAAGTTTAAGTAAGTTAGTAAGTTTGCGTAAGTTTGAGTAAGTTAGTAAGTTAGTGTAAGTTAGTAAATTTGCGTAAGTTAGTAAGTTTGAGTAAGTTAGTAAGTTTGAGTAAGTAAGTTTGAATAAGTTAGTAAATTTGTGTAAGTTAGTAAATTTGCGTAAGTTAGTAAGTTTGCGTAAGTTTGAGTAAGTTTGAGTAAGTTAGTAAGTTTGCGTAAGTTAGTAAGTTTGAGTAAGTTAGTAAGTTTGAGTAGATACAGAGATCAGATACCCCCCTCACACAGGTGGACTTCACATTCTACTTTTGTAGAAACACGCAGATTCCTGGACCATCCGCGGGCCGGATTTAGAAGGTGATTGGGAAATTCTATATAATTGCATATACAGCTATACAAGCTAAATATCTCAGCCATAACAGCCTCATAACTGATTAGGGCCCCGGCAAACTCTGAAACTGGCTGCGTGGAAAACAGATGTCTGCGAAGACCAAAGGTAAATGGTGTCCCTGTTAATGTTCATCCTGCTCCATAGCCAACAATGCCTTACGACCCAAGCCACGCCTGATAAAACATACCAGCTGAATGGCCGGGCACAAACCTAGATTCTTCCATGCTCATGGAGGAAAAGCTATATCAAGGGATCTGGTGCCATCACCCGGGACAGAACAGACTGAAGGAGAAGCTCCTCCACTCCACTGACGAGCGTGGAGCCATCATGAAGTTCTCCACCACCCTCTTTGTTGCCGTGCTGCTGATCTGGTCCGTGATAGCTCTGGATGAGGTCCAGGCTGAGGATTCAGCCCAGGGCAAGGCGGTAAGTAGAAGAATATAAGGAGAGCCCTGAAGCCGGGTCAGGCCAGGGGTCCATCAAGTCCAGCATTCTCTTCTCACAGTAGTCAACGGAAGGGGAAGCCCACAAGTAGGACCTGAATGCCACAGCCATTCTCCCTGCCACTTGGGATTCCCAGGAACTGCCATTCAGGGGTGCCCTTATTTCTGTAGGAAAAGCTGGATGTCTCAAGGAAGGGGTCTCCATGGATTTGCCACTTGTTTCAAATGTAACGTGGCTGTATTCCTGCCTTGCAGGGGGTTGATCCTCAGGGTCCCTTCCAACTCTACAATTCTATGATTCTATGCTCTCTAGGACTTGTATACTCTTTCGGGTTGTTAATAAGTTAATCTCTTTTGTGTGTACCATCCTGGGTTCCTTCTGGAGAAAGGGCAGGATATAAATTATTGTTTTGTTTTTAATTTTTAAAACATCTTTTTAAAAAGTTCAAAAAGTACATAACTACCGGAATATGTTCACCAGACATGCTGAGAGATGCAAACAAAAAAGAGAAAAAGAGAAAGAGGAACGGAACCCGTGCAGAAGAGAAAACAAAGGGGGGAGGGGGGAACCCAAAACTGTATATTTTGCAAGGTGGTTTTTGTACTTCTCCACATCTTAACCTATTACAGTATTTGCAAGAAATGACTGCAAATATCATTGAATTTGTCCATGGCAAATCTGCATTTATATGCAATTTGCCGGGAGCATTCCCCCCCTTCTCCCTTCGTTTTGACAGCTTGGGGGGGATGCTTGGGAGTCACGGGCAGGCAGCACGCTGAATGTCCGCCATTGGCAGCTTGCTCTGCCCCCAACAGCAAGGCCCACACACCGGTTCAAACACCTGAGCGGCTACCCGCGCCTGAAAGAGTAGCTTTGTGCCGAGCCACACATCAGGAGCGCGCTTGGGCAGCCAGGCCATATGCTCTGTCGTTGACGGAGGATCCCCTCATATTGTCCTTTTGTAAGGTTCCATGTGCTGGGTGTGTAACTCAAGAGGATATTTTGCTCTGCAAATGTAAGGTAGTTCTATTGAAGGTGGTAGGATATATATATTATTTGGTAACAGTAATAATAATGAAAGTAATATTAATAGCAGCAACCTGGAGAAGGTTGCCTTTAATCAAGTCAGACAATTGGTTTGTCAGTATTGTCTATGGATTGATGGGTTGTAGCTGCTCGTGATTTAAAGGGTTTCAATCCCTACCAGGGGAAACCATTAGGGCTTGAAGCTGGGACCTTTGTCACGCAAGGCAGATGCTCTAACACTGAACTACACTTTGCTGTAGGATAGTCCCTTCCATGTTTGACCAGAGGGACAAAGTTTCCAGTCCAAACTTGTCAAGAGAGGAAGGGTGTCTGCATATGTTGGGGTCATTATACCAGCTGTCTTCTCTTTGCTGCCAACAGGGGCATTGAACGATGGGATTCATGCAATCAGAAAACGTGTCTCAAATGCAAAGATTGGCAGAAGCGGAGTGCCTCAAGAGCTTAAGGCGGCCCTGTATAATCCTGCACCAGACTACGAGTTAGGTCTATATTGACATCTTGCTGCTAGTGCTGCCTGTCCTCCTCGAGGCATCTCCACTTCTGCAACCAGACCCATCGCCACGCATTTCTCTCCATGCAGAAGGACCCCAGCACTGGGGCATCAATTGCAATGGCCCAATCAAAAAATAAAGGTCACCCAACATTTCTCTGTTTTCTGTTTTTAACTGGGATTAATGTCAGTCAGTTGAGTTTCAAGCAGCAGAGGTTTGTTCACTAGGGCTGCCCCACTGAGCTGTGATTATCATTGGAGGCTCAGGTGGCCTTGGCAAGGAGTGCTTTTCTCCAGCTCCAACTGGTTCACCAGCTATGGCCCCTTTTGGACACAGATGACTTGACCTCTGTGCTCCATGCCCAGGTAACTTCCAGGCTGGACCTCTGCAAAGTGATCTACATGGGGCTGCCCTTGAAGACAACTCAGAAACTTCCTTTGGTTCATAATACATCAGCCAGATTACTAGCAGGAGTTCCATTTTCATCACATATAAACCAGATGCATTGGTTGCCCATTTGATTCCAGGCTCAATTCAATGTACGTCCATTCGTGTTTAAAACCCTAAAAGAGTCAGTCCCCTTCCTCTTGGCTGTGAAGTTCTATGGGCTAACCAGCCTCATATAACCAATATGCTTACGTCTAATTAAGGCAAAGGGGTTAAAACCATTGAGTAAGCTGCCCTGCCAGGCTTAGCTCACCTTGGGAAGAGCTAGGTAATCAGGCCTATGGTTCTTCCCTCAGTCTCCCTCAGAAGTAATGAAAATGATTTACAGGTGGTATTTAACTCCAGTTAAGCTGGCTAAGATGTATCATGGTTTGAGTAATGAATGCTGGAAATGTAAACAAGTAGAAGGTACCTTCTATCATATGTGGTGGACGTGCCCAAAGGTAAAGGACTTCTGGGAGAAAATTTATAATGAACTTTAAAAAGTGTTGAAAAACACATTTACTAAGAAACCAGAGGCCTTTCTGCTGGGCATGACCAATCATGAAATTCCCAACAAAGATAGAATATTTTTTATGTATGCCACAACAGCTGCTAGGATTCTAATTGCTAAAAGATGGAAAACTGAAGAGCTACCAACAGTCGAAGAATGGCAGATGAAGTTGATTGAGTATATGGAACTCGCAGAACTGACCGCGAAACTCCGAGACCAGAGGGAGGAGAAGGTGCAAGAAGATTGGAAGAAATTTAAAGAATATTTGAAACGACGTGAAAAGTTAGACATTTGAAATTGAAATCAGAGGACATTTTAGGCGATAGTAATAAAATGTTAGGTGAAAGTAGGATGTAAGAAGTTAGAATAGTGTTATGTTTATTTTGTTAGGAATAAGTTTATGGATATATGATGATAGATAAGGATTAAGAATATTGGAAGAAGAGGAAATTAAAAATGTTATAAAGTTACTATAGTATATTTGAAATGAACGCAGAAGAGAGGACGTGAGGAAGTCCCAAAATAAGATTATAAATAAGATAAGTATAGTTAAAATAAATGTCTTTTTGTTAGGTTTTGTTTTTATATTTTGGTTTTGTAGTGTATTGTAGTAGTGTTTTGTTTTGTATTTTGTATGTTTATCCTTTTTTATATATATATATATCACACCAGAGACCCTCAAAATAGTGATGAGGCCCTAAGCTACTGAAGGTGTCCTTTGTCAACAACAAATTGTCGCTGTTTTTTGTGTTGAATATATGCTATATGGTAATTTATGGACCTAATAGGTATCTAAAGCCATTTGCACATAACAAATAGGAGCCTACACAACACAGAACACTGTTGCTGTGTGTAATAAAAATAAAAATAAAATAAAATAAAATAAAATAATAATAGTATAATTTATATTTGTACCCCACCCATCTGGCTGAGTTTCCCCAGCCACTCTGTAGGTTTTATTTTATTTGTTTTTTATCTTAGATTTTGGAAATGGACAGACAGCGTTTTGTTTTTCTTTACATTTTTTGAGGGCCCCCAAGAGAGTGAGGCCCTAAGCTATAGCTTGTTTAGTTTATACGTAAATCCGGCACTGTCTCAGACCCACTTCAAACAATCAGGAACAAAGCCACAAGCTTGCCTTCAAGCTCTGAGATAAACCTTGGTTTTCTACTGAAAAGACAGCCCAATGCAGTTCTAAGCATGGCATAGAAGTTGTCCTTTTCTCAAGCCATTTATCCCAAGTGATCTTTGGGAGGTGTGTGTACGACAAGAGGAGGCTTTGCTGAGTATTTCAGGGTTTGTTTTGTTCCCGGCATGTTATGACTACTGGATGCCTCTAACTTTTTGTGATAGTGCTATTACTTGCCTGTGGCACTTGTACTCAATAATCCATAAATGTAAAAAGGAAAAATGGTTCTAGTCTATTTTTCAGGTTGTGTTCATTGACTTTGCAATAGCACCTCCTCACCACAGATTTAGAAGCCAAGCAAGTGCTTTGGTCATGATGCACGCACATCTGTTAATTTCAACAGGTCTCCTCTGAACAGAAGTAATATTGGATACAACTGAATTTCAAAGTATAGCACTGGTCTTTATGGAGCTCGAAGCAACCTCTGTCTGATTAATACATGTGCAACTGATTCTGGGTTCAATTCTGGATCTGCACAACAGGAAAGTGCAGTACAGTAGAATCTTTGAGTTGGTTTGGGGGAGTTGGGCAACTTCCCTACAGGGGAAGGTTGCAGCATTTGCCCTGACTTTTCCAATGTTCGTCCTCTTTGGATGTACATGAATTGTAGTGGAATGAGAGGGGGAGCTTCTGGGGCTCCGCAGCTATGAAATCCAATGGAAGGCAGGGGCACCGGAATTTGGCATGGCACAGGGCGCCACTGAAATTTCAAGCACCACAGTCTTTCACTGTGTGCAGATGCATGCATGCCTGTGTGTGTGTGCGTCCACATTCCACATGCATGACTTGAGCAGTCCCTGCGGTTTGCAAAGGTGCTTACATGCTGCACAGTATGCTTGTGAAACATGGACCACTTATAGAATCATAGAGTTGGAAGAGACCACAAGGGCCATCCAGTCCAACCCCCTGGCCAAGCAGGAAACACCATCAAAGCATTCCTGACAGATGGCTGTCAAGCCTCCGCTTAAAGACCTCCAAAGAAGGAGACTCCACCACACTCCTTGGCAGCAAATTCCACTGTCGAACAGCTCTTACTGTCAGGAAGTTCTTCCTAATGTTTAGGTGGAATCTTCTTTCTTGTAGTTTGAATCCATTGCCCCGTGTCTGCTTCTCTGGAGCAGCAGAAAACAACCTTTCTCCCTCCTCTATATAAACGCCATCTCCAACTCCTCAAAAGATTCCATCAATGGTATCTCCGAAAAAATTTACACATCACTTGGGAAGACCAGCAAACTAATGCCAGTGTACTGGAAGAAGCAAAGATCGCCAGTGTTGAAGCGATGATTCTTCAACATCCACTTCAATGGACTGGTCATGTTGTGCAGGTGCCTGGTTATCATCTTCCAAAGCAACTGCTCTTATTCCGAACTTAAAAATGGAAAGCGTAATGCCGGTGGACAACAAAAGAGGTTCAAGAGTCTCTCAATCTAAAAAAATGTATTATAAACACAGACAATTGAGAAACACTGGCCTGCGAGTGCTCCAATTGGAGAACAGCTTTTACCGAAGGTGTCATGGGCTTTGAAGATGTTCGAACTCAGGACGAAAGGGAGAAACGTGCTAAGAGGAAGGCACGTTTGGCAAACCCTCACCGTGATCAGCTCCCGCCCAGAAACCTATGTCCCCACTCTGGATCCAGAATGGGCCTCCACAGTAACTTACGGGCTCACTGTTAAGACCGTGTTTTTATGGAAGACAATCTTACTCAACTACGAGTGATCACCAAAGAAGAAGTTCCATGGGTCCCAGGGCCCTCAAGAGACCAGGGAAAGCTGCTCTGCATAACCCTGGAGAATCGCTGCCAGTCACGTGTTGGCAGTACAGAGCTACTGGTAGATGGGCCTAACATTCAATGCTCCGACTCAGAAGAAGTGTGCATGCACACGAAAGCTCATACCAATAACAAATTTAGTTGGTCTCTAAGGTGCTACTGGAAGGGATTTTTTAATTTTTTATTTTGTTCCTTTTTGAAAATATGATTATTGTCGGCCTCCATCTTTTTAATAGCCTCTTTTTACATTTCCTCCTCTTAATAGGGACAGGACAGCAGTGGTTCTGTGCTAAGTCTAACTTTATTGGTCGTAATGTCCTTTTTCTAATTAGAAAAGAAGCACAAATGCAAAACAATTCTGCCATCAGCCAGCGGAGAGGGATCTGGAGCCCGTTGTGTTGCATCCATTAGCTTTTCCCCACGTAATTCGAGCCACGCACCTCCTCACTTGCAAAGCCTCCTTGGACCGTGGCATGACTTGTTCCTTGATGTACCGGTACTTTAGCAAGGCCTTCGTTGGTGACTCGGGCCTGGAGCACGTCATATGTGGTCTCTTTTTCAGGAACAGAAACCCTAAAAGATTGGGAGAATGTACAATATGTGGAGCTTCCCTTGCACTTCATCCAAAACCTGCAGCTTGTGTTCAGAATGCACAATTGCTGGTAGGAGTGAGATTCTGTTGGCACCTCTGCTCAGCAGCTCTGCACTGTCTTGACGACTTGCTACCAGACCAATGTTTTTACTATAAAGCCCTAAAATGCTTGGGACTAGTTTACTTGTGGGATCGCCTTCCCCCATAAGCACCCACTTTGACTGCTTCAATCATCAGAACCGGCACCCTTACAGGCGCCAAATCTTACTCATTCCACACTTGCAAGATACCGTTTTACAAAGCACCTACACTTCGGAACTCCCTGCTTGTTGATAGCAGGGAGGTGCCCTTGCTGTGTTCTTTTCAGCACCTGCTTAAAACACCTCTATGCCTGTAGCAAAGTGGCCAAACAATTGCTTTGCATGCAGAAGGTCCCACATTTGATCCCTGGCATGTCTCCTGGTAGGGACTTGGCGATGTCTCCTGTCTGAAACCCTGAAGAATCACGGCTCATCTGTGTAGACAATATTGAAACTGGTGGGGGCAACGGTTTGGCACAGAAGACTGCAGCTTCATACAGCCCTCACCGAGAACAGCCTCTGCAGCTTCTGTCCCAGAGGCTCACAGCATGTACAGATTAAAAGGTAAAGGATCCCTGGATGGTTAAGCCCAGTCAAAGGCGACTATGGAGTTGCGGCACTCATCTTGCTTTCAGGCCGAAGGAGCCGGCGTTTGTCCTCTCTGCAGAGTTTTTCTGGGTAATGTGGCAAGCATGACTAAGCCGCTTCTGGCGCAACAGAACACCAAAACCAGAGCAGCGCATGGAAACACCATTTACCTTCCTGATGGAGTGGTACCTATTTATCTACTTGCACTTTTTGGCGTGCTTTCAAACTGCTAGGTTGGCAGGAGCTGGGACAGAGCAATGGGAGCTCACCCTGTTGCGGGATTCGAACCGCCAACCTTCTGATCAGCAAGCCCAAGAGGCTCAGTGGTTTAGACCACAGCGCCACCCGTGTCCTAAAATAAATTAGTACCGACCAGTGTTGAGGGGGGGGGGATCTAGGGTTGCAGGGGGCCAAAGACCCATTTTTAATTTTGTAGCAGGATCCCAGTCTCTAGGGTCCTAGGACTGCCCAATCAGTACAAAATGGGAACTATATAGCAGCTGAGAAGTCCTCTCACCCTTTGTGCTGACTGGAGCCAATCCGAGTGAAAGGAGGCAAGTCGGTCACTGGTGATCAGCTCCTAGGGTCAATTTGGAGAAGGTGCGTGGGAAAAACATGGAGTTGTTTTTGCATTGCTCTAAACAGTGTTTCCCAATCTTGGGTCTCAAGCTGGTTTTGGATTACAACTCCTACCATCTCTAGCTAGCAAGATCAGTGGTATTGCAGTCCAAAAGCAGCTGGGGACCTACGTTTGGGAAACACTGCTCTAAAGTTAAGCTTTTGGTAATGTTGAAAAGTCAAGGTGCTTCAGTGGCACGCTCTGCCACATACAATAGGAAAACACAGCTTAAGCCACTCCAAAAGCCCTCCAAATCACTTGCCCAGCTACGTTCCCAGAAAACAGCAGATCTAGCTGAAAGGCAACACATGGGATATCTGCATTGATAGTTGCAATGCATCCCTAATTCTTATTATCGTATAAGATGGTTGTATAATCTTAGTTGCATAATCTTAGAAGTGGGTGTGGCTGTCATAAAGGAAGCCCGCCCCTCTGAATTTGCCATTGCCTTACTGGTGCCCATGTACCCAAGCTGTCCCACGCCACCGGAAACATGCTGAGCTGACACTGAGATTTCATGGCATATCATCCCACCTGCTTCCCAGTCTCTCACTCTCTCTTTCTCTCTCTCCTGGCAAGAACGGCCAGGCAAAAACTAGAGAAGGGCTGTGGCTCAGTAACAGAGCATCTTCCTTGCAAGCAGAAGGTCCCAAGTTCAATTCCAATCAAGTCCAGGAAGGGCAGGGAGAGAGACTCCCTGGTTGGACTGCTGCCAGACAGCTCAGTGGAAAAACACCAGTTTTTGCATGCAGAAGGTCCCAGGTTCAATCCCCAGGTAGGTTTGGAAAACTGCTCTCTCTCTCTCTCTCTTACTGAGCCCTTGGCAAGCCACTGCTGGTCAGTGTGGACAATACTGGCTTAAAGGTAAAGGGGGCCCCTGACCATCAGGTCCAGTCGTGTCCGACTCTGGGGTTGCAGCGCTCATCTCGCTCTATAGGCCGAGGGAGCCGGCGTTTGTCTGCAGACAGCTTCCGGGTCATGTGGCCAGCATGACAAAGCCACTTCTGGCGAACCAGAGCAGCGCACGGAAACGCCGTTTACCTTCCCGCTGGAGCGGTCCCTATTTATCTACTTGCACTTTGACGTGCTTTCGAACTGCTAGGTGGGCAGGAGCTGGGACCGAGCAACGGGAGCTCACCCTGTGGCAGGGATTCAAACCGCCAACCTTCTGATCAGCAAGCCCTAGACACTGTGGTTTAACCCACAGCGCCATATTGGCTTAGGTGGACCAATAGTTTGACTGGGTTATTTAGAGGCTGCCTAAATTCCTAGATCTAAAAGCAAAACAAAACAAGAGCCATGCAAGTAAAGAGATTTTTAAGTTAGCTCTACATATACTACCAAGTTCTAGTGTAAACAGAATAGGAAAAAAGGCTGGGTTTTTTGGGAGCAGTGGAAGCTTCTCCTGCTGCTGGCCCTGTGAGCCTCTCAGATGTTGCTGGACTACAACTCCCATCAGCCATGACCACGGGACCCAGGTTGCTGGGAGCTAGAGTCCAACAATAACAGGAAGGCCACGAGTCCTCCATTCAAGGCAACTTGCAATAAGAATAATTAATAATAATAATAATAATTTATTATTTATACCCCACCCATCTGGCTGGGTTTCCCCAGTCACACTCTGGGCAGCTCCCAACCGAATATTAAAAACACAATACAGCATTAAACATTAAAAACTTCCCTAAACAGGGCTGCCTTCAGATGTCTTCTAAAAGTCAGATAGTTGTTTATTTCCTTGACATCTGATGGGAGGGCGTTCCACAGGGCAAGCGCCACTACCCAGAAGGCCCTCTGCCTGGTTCCCTGTAACCTCACTTCTTGCAGGGAGGGAACCGCCACAAGGCCCTTGGGCGCTGGACCTCAGTGTCCGGGCTGAACGATGGGGGTGGAGATGCTCCTTCAGGTATACAAGGCAGGGAGGAGCAACCTGCGGCCTTCAAGATGTTGCTGGACTACAAATGCCATCACCCAACTGACTGTTGGCCCTCACTGTCTGTGACCGACAGGGATGGGAGTTCAACGGCATGTGGAAGGCCATAGCCTCCCTCTCCTCTGCTTTAAGCAGAGCAAATGCCCTAAAGGGGAAATAATGTCTCTCTCTGCCCCGTTCTATACATGCACTGTTCCACCTTCATGACATTATTTTTTTTTAAGGGGAGAACAAAACCAACTCAACACTTTGGGCAAACTTTTCTTGTATCACAGGGCAGAGTTCAGGTGATTTTCAAGCACAGGCTGATATTAACGGACCCCCCCCCCCTTCCAACCCAAGATCACCTTTGAAAACAGACATTTTGCAATCACATATAAATGGTCCAAGATGGGCAACTGGTCTAGAGTTCTTGGAGAGGTGATGGTTGTGCTGGCTGTTGAGAGCCTCACAACAGCTGGAAGGCCACAGATAATTGACAGTAATACATATAGCTAAAGGGGGGGGCAGATACATGAGCAGAGCTCCCAAACTTGAGTCTCCAGCTGTTAGAGGACCTCAGTTCCCATCATCCATGACCACTTGTCCTGCTAGGTAGGTTGGTGGGTGTTGCACTCCCCAAACAGCTGGAGACCCAAGTTTGGGAAACCATGCTCTAAAACAAGACTAAAGTTAAAAGGTCCTCGGATCCCAACCCAGCAGTTCTTAAGACGGGTGCGGGGAAGCTGCATGCCCCCCCCCAGCTGCAGCTGAACTCCCATCAGCCTCAGCAGGCGCAGCCAACGCTGATGGAAGTTGTCATACAGAAAGATCTTGAGGACCAACGATTCTCTGACTCTTCCCACAAAGGCCTTGAATGCTGATGGGACCAGGCCTTTTAGTAACTGGGGAGAGGGGAAGAGGCCCAATTAATTTCTAGGTCCACCCCCAAAGAACAAACATGATTTAGAGCCGCAATTTGGGCGCCGAGGTGATGATGAGCCGTTGGAAATGTTTCGCTCGTGACGCCGGCTGATGTTAGCGCCCGGGAAGTCCGTAATATGAAAGGCACCCTGATCGTACAGAAAAGAGGGTGGGGCTTATCTCAAAAACTCAGCCACCCACCCCCCACCCAACCCTTAAGAAAATGATACTTAAATTTTGATTCCGTTTACTATACAAAAAGGTTAACGGTTCTCTACAGACAACTTTGGTCTTTTGGCGCTCAGCCAATTAAAACGCCGCGAAGAGACCCCCGCTGATGGGCTCAGGAGTCAGGGCAGGCGGGGGGGGCATGTGACCAGGCAAGGAGGGAAGAGGTGTGGGCATTCTGTGGAGCTGGGGGGCAAGGGGGAGCGAGGCAAGGGGAGGGGGCAGAGAAAACGTACCCAACTATGCCAGCTCCCACCCCACCCAATGCCAATCCCCATGCCCCCTCGAAAGGCAGAGCGTCAAACCATTGTGCCTGGTCCTTTCAGACTAGATGGCAACCACTTTAAAGGGAGATACATTGTCAGTTATAAATACAGCATTTTCAGGGTGGGGGCGTTAAAAAGGAAGCAGGCAGGAGCCTGAAGGCTCTACATTAATGCTCCACATGTTGGAGAGACGAGTTCAAGCAATGGGCCAACAGCAAAGCCTGAACTAGGTGGATGGAGGCGGGGGGGGCAGGTTGTGTGGAAGTGGGGTCCTGCGTTTGGGTGCAAACCCAGAGTCCTTTCATTTTTTTAAAATACATAATTGGAAGGAATGTTTAGCTGGCAGGCTAGAGGCCGCAAGGCAAGCGAGGACCACATCAGGCCGGCCGCCAGAGACGATCCGCTAGGTGGATGAGGCTTCCGGGGTTTCCCGTCCCGCCGGGGTATCTGAGGCCAGAGGTGGATCTGCGTCGGGGTTCTCAGACGGCGCTCAGAGCCTGGTGGGGAGGAAAAGGAAAATGAGGATAATCAACAGGGTGGAGCGACCCTCATTCGGGGCTTTCCATGGCCGCATTCACAACACCATGATACCACTTCAAGCAGCCATGGCTCCACCCCAGAGAATTCCTGGAACTGTAGTTTGTTAAGGGTCCTGGGAGTTGTTAGGAGACCCCCTGTTCCCCTCCAAGAATTACGGTTCCCAGGTTACAGACGCTTCAGGTTGCACATTTTTGGGTTGCGCACCGCGTCGAACCCAGAAGTACCAGAACGGGTTACTTCCGGGTTTTGGAGCTCGTGCAAAAGCACTAAATCGCTCTTTGCGCATGCGCAGAAGCCCCAAATCGTGACCCGCACAAGTGCAGACACAGTGCTGTGGGTTGCGAAAGTGCCTCCCTGTCAGGTTTTCTGGGCATCATAGAGTTAATGATGCAAGAGGCGTTCTGATCCTGGGAGTCTAGCCTTGCCCACTGTGATACGGGCACTTTCCTTTGTCTAGGAGAAGGGGAGGTTTGGTTTCACTTTCCCCTTCGCCTCACTCTGTGTCAGTGTATCGTTACTGCTGGATGTGAGTTTGTTAGTTTGCTGCAAGCATGCAGCTCAAGTCTGTAGGACTTGTGTGTGTGTGCTACTAAATAAAGCCTAGTTTAGTTTAGTAGCACTGGCGTCTGTCAAGTTATTTCACGACGCCACGGAGCAGACCTAAAAGCCATCACGACGCTGCGATTCAACTCTGCTAAACTCTGCTGAACGGAAGAACGCTCAGGGCGCAGCAGAAGTGTGCCTGGGCGCCATTGATGTCGGAGACGATCGTAAAGGTGATTGATTGCAGTGCCGGCCAGCAGCACTACTTGGGTCAAAGTTTTATGACCCAATATCAATACCAAAACAGGTTATGGGACAGGTTATGGCGTTTAATGGCTTAATGGCTTAATTGCTTTATTGCCAAGAAGCTACGCTTTGATGGCGAGGCGTCCTGAGGAGATTGATTGCCAGGACGGGAGGTCTGCATGTCTGCTGAGGCCGGCAGCCGATAGCCCAGCTGGAGGACTGTTTTGTGCCATGCTTTTGAGGCACAAAGCAGGGAAACCTCGCTGGTGAAGAGAAGCCGTTTTCCGGAGCTGGGAGCTGAGAGGCGAGTGCTGAGTTTGCAGCCACGTGAGTTACCTCAAGCCCC